>CM068386.1:31076792-31327842 GCA_034770075.1 Aralia elata | reverse complement strand
TTACTCTCCCACTGTTTCTTTCTCTGTTTATTTTCACTCTCATTCTTTTTATTCTCTTGTTTCTTTTCATTCTCTTTTTCACAGTTTTCTTTTTCACCCTCCAATCTTTTTTTCAATTTCTTTTTCACATTTCTTTTTGTCGTTCACTTTCATTTGTATTTTCTTTCTCGTGATCATAATCTTACCGTAACAATCGCTAGATTCTTCACGAACCTTCAACATGTACGCTGGAACCTAACAATTCTCCTTGGGATGGCATACTCTACTCCATCGGCCACCTCCCTCAGCTGATTTTGCTACTTTTGTGCCTTAGTTGATGTTTTGAGGTCGCTTCAAATGATCGTCCCCTATCCTTATTATATGTTCTCATGATGTCCTCAATTGAATACCGATTCCCTATACGCCTTAGGAGTTTCTCCTGGTTGTCTTCGGATGCGAATCTCCATGCCTATGATCCTTCCTTTCCTTATCCCAATTGGAACGCCTTGAAAGGTTGATCGACATATCTTGGTGTTGCATATTCATTCTTTCCGATTAAGCTGTCTTGGGATAAACCGCTTTCTCATGATAATTCTTAATTATTCCACCCATGTCTCGATCGGATGCTCTCCCACATCTTCTCCTGCTAATCGCAAATTGATCCCACCATGTAGCTGCATGATCAGAAAAATCTTGATCTGAAAGTTTGAACTTCTTGTATTACACAGGAATTAATTATGAATTAGCCATACTCTCGTTCCTTCCTTTCCTCCCAACTCACATAAGCCTTCAAGATCGCGGTTACCTTGAAAAAAGATCTCTTTTGCAACTCATAATTATTTTCATAACCATAATTATTACCTGTTCGCTTGCTAATACCATAATGTTAGTAGATAAAGAAAAATTTTCCTCACACACTCCCTTACTTGTTTGCCTCCAAAAACAATATATCCCACAATTATGAAACGCTCGTGTATCACACAATTTAGGCGTTTACCCTCAATTGATCATCCACACTCTTGCCTTTTACCTCTCAAATTCCCTTTTATAGGTTCTTTTGGAATTCCACCCAAAGCAAATATCATAGTTTTCTTCTACTTCCATAAGAACCTTATCACAAAAAACCAAAAATATAATCTGTGTTGTAGTTACGATAACCACCAAAATTTTTCACGATCACAATTTAAAATCATCTTGAGTGAAACCCTCAATATCCTCAAAATTCCACAAATTCCAACAAGAGAATCAAATAATAACTTCTTTAATACGATCCCAATAATCACGAACTTATGAAAACCCAAGCCAATGGCAACAAGAATAATTTTCCCCTTTTTTTTTAACTCACGAATTTTTGTTTTTAGCCATTATTGTTGATGTACTGAAGTGACGATACTGTGTTCAATTAGGAGAAATTAGTGAACTGCGGGGGGAAGTAAGATGGGCTATGTACAAGGTAATTAGTGATATGGCGACTTGTGTAAGATTTTGTATAAATAAAATTATATCTGATTAACTAGCGATTCAATTTATTTTATTTACTTATTTTTGCAATAAAACACTCATAACAATCTAGATATTTGAACCCGCAAATAAACTAGAAAAAAACATGAATCAAATCCAGTATTGATGTTGAGATCTGCCACATTTTGTAGAATTTTAGGTTCTATTATTTATTTGTGGATGAAATTGATGAAGAGCAGTGATGAATTTGTTCTTAACATGAGTGTATTATTAGTGTGTTAGGTGTGTTTTTGAATTTGTACGTAGGTGAGAAAATAACAAAAAATGGGGTGATATTTTGTATTCTCCAAACTTGGGTTATTATTATTATTATCGTATTTGATTAATTAATTGTTATTTTTTAATTAGTTTAATATTTAGTTTGTTTTATGTTATTACTTAAAATAAAACTATGTTGGGGAGTTTACCCATACTCCCCTTTGGATCATATTGAGAAATTTTTCCAATTAAGGGGTCAGATTGAAATTAAGTGACAATTTTGAGGGACAATTTTACTATTACTTCCTTCTCTTTATTATGCTTTTTATTTTACGTGAACTTAATTTAATTTCCTCCAACTATTAAAACAGGATTGCTAACAAATGATGATTAATTGTCGAGATATTTTTTTCTACAAATGTGCTAAAAGACAACTAGGACTTCGTCAAGATAACCGGTTCTTTCATCACCACTATAATTTAAAAAAACAAGGACTACCGACATCCTCCATCACCACATTATTTGGTGGACTTGAAATATTTTTGCAAATTCAGTGGGGGCACTAGCTAGTTCAGTCCGCCCCACTCACCACCACTTCGCCTCCGCCACTCCTGAAAGACAAAGGCATATTCATAGGCGATTGGTCCACCCATATTAACCTTTTTGTGGCAAAATTTTCCACAAGTGAAGGAGAAGACAATTAGTCCTTTGGAATTTTTCATGTTTTGGAAAAGTAGAAGGGATTTAGCAGTAGCCCCTCTGGAGATATTTTTATTTTACAAACAAACAGGCCATGAAGTTACGTCCAGTTAAGAAATGCCAAAGGCCAACAAGGCCTTGTTTGGCATTAACTAAAAAAAAATCCCTTTTTCCCTTATTTTAATATTCCTTTCTTACTATATGATATTTTGTCACATCAACGCATATTAAATCTTAATTAAACTTATTATATTAATAAATCTAATTAAAATTCTTACTAACAAAATTTATTAACCCTCAAATTAGACAATTATAATTATAATTTCACCTTAATAAATTCATTATTCTTCTAATTTAATTATTAAATTAAATTATGAATAGTACTCGCTTTAATAAAAATACGCACTAAAACGTTTAATTAAATTATTCTAACAATAAAATCCATTAAATATTTATTCGATAACACATTTTAATCTATGGAAATTCACAATCATACTACATTAACATGTTTTTTACATTTATGCAACAACATTAAATTATCTCATTTTTATTAACATACATTATATTCTCATTTTGATTCACTATAACTTTCCATTGCCCAAACAAGACATAACAATTAAAATTATATTATTTCCATCAATATAATTTTCAACTTTCTAATATTCAGTAAATATCTTTTTCCATAGCAATTTCCTAACACTTCAATTCAATGATTTAATAACTATTAAACCTCTTTTCCCAAATATATTGAATATTAATTCTCTTATTCATATTAAATTCATATATTTTCAACAATATATATATCACATATACATCATACTCAAAAACGTCACATAATTAAGAATTTTATTTGCTAAATTCCTTGATTTAATAAATTTCTTTTTTTTTTATGATAAAGCCTGGGGTGTCAGCATCCCTTCCTCCTTTATAACGGATTCCGTCCTCGGAATCAACGAAACCTCCCTTACTCGGTTTTCCACTAAATCTCTTTCACAATTATCGTTTGAATTAACATTCAACGCATTACCTTGAGTTATAGTTTTCTATTTTCATCACCTTTGCTTAAACCTTGGAACCACTTCGAGTATTATATATTCCTTAGGCCCTTTAAATAACGCCACACATTGCAATATCATACTCGTCGTAATCATTTAATATCTTGGAATTTAGCATCGTATAAATTATTTCGGGATATCAACGAGCTATAGGCCCTGTGCGCAGCAGTGCCAGCCAACCCAACAGCGCAGCACGCGCACGAATCACACGGAGGTAGCGCAGCAGCACATGGGCTCCTAAGAGCCGCAGCGCTTGAGCGGCACAACAACGCTAACTTGGGGACGGAGGACCGGGTGCGTGTGGGAACACACGCGGCTGGATAAGAAAAGATTTTCTTGCTAATATATTTTATTGAAGATTTAGTTTTAAAGAAGGGAACTACCAAGTGAAAGCAAAAAGAAATGAATTACTATATAGCAAGTTTATTAATAAATACTTGTGTTTTGGGTTAATAAGGAAAGAGGGAGGAAAAAAAGATCAGTTAGAGAGATTTTAGTTTTATTAGTAGCTAGATGTTTAGAGAAGGCATCCGGAAGGATCTAAGGAATTAGTGCAAGAGCAAGGGCACAATTGTGAAAAAAACAGAGTTTTCTCTTACTCTTTAACTTTATTTTCTTTGTATTCTTTAAGGTGTATTTCTGGAATTAATATAGCGATTAAATTAGCATTAATATGATTAGTTAATTCTTTTTATTAAGGCTGCAATGGAAACCCAATGAAGTAGTGTATATTACTTCATTCACTCTCTAATGATATAATTGGTTGGTTAATGATTTGTTTATCATATTTCGGGCATAACATTATAATGGTCTGTTTCAACAATTATTTAATATATCCTAGATGAATATTAGAAAATTGACATCTAACGATTAGATCAAGAATATGCATTAAACATGTGTCTTTAATTGGTTCTAATGTGTTGAATGATTAAAGTATATATGGGATAGGAATATACCTATGCATCGCATGTAACTTATTAGAATTGGTGCTACAAGGTAATTGATCAATAATTGATTTACATAGGGAAATATAGCCAAATTTGATTTGATTTGAATGATATATTTATATAAAAATCTTGGATAAAAGATTTTATAGAAACTGTTATGAATTCCATGTTGCAAATTGTGATGGATATAGATTTTTAAACTGTTAGATTGCCTCTGTTGGCAAATTGTTTGTAAATATGATTAATTTAATGTCATATATGAGAGTGATGAAATATAAGTGAATCATTGGGGGAAATTGTGATCTTAACCGTTTTTTATTACAGTGAATTCTTTGTGGTGGATTGGTAAATTGTTTTTCTTTATAATTAACATATTGATTTCGATTATTTAAATTAAAGTTGAATTAGCTTGGAATTAGTAGCTAGACTAGTTAATTGTCCTATCCCTCGTGGGATCGGAACACTTCTTATCACTTTATTACTTGATTGATCTAACTTGCCACGTAATTTTGCTAGTATAGAATTAGGCAAAAACAAGTTTGGGGGTATTTAATGACTAGGTTTCTATACCTATTATGTGGGTTACTTTTTAAGCTTAATAATTTGTGAGTTTGGAAGTATTTTATGGTTACTTTATTAGTGTTTTTATTTAGGTTAGGTAGTTTTTCTTTGGTGAGATTTTCTAGGAAAATGTGATATAAAGTGGCAAAATCTGTAAATATTCGTAGATTTGCTGGACAGCCACGCATAATTGGCAAGCGCAATAAACGCCATAAGGGAGTGCAATAACGCGAATAGGACCTGCAAGGGCAAGCGCATCCAAGAGCAGCTGACGATTGAAAGTGATGCGAAGCCAATGCTCTAGGGCCCTTGTCGGCTGCAGCGCTCGAATACACGAGGGTAGCGAGTGGAGCAGCGCACGAATTCATGAGGTAGCGTAGTAGCACATGGGTCCTAAGAGCTGCAACGCTTGCATGGGTTGGCATTTGAGCGGGTGCTTGGCAGCAGTGGGTTCCGTTGTGATATTAAATGTAAGGAAATTAAAGGAGCCAATAACAGTTCTGTAAAAGGGAAGATAATTAGGAAATTTTGTATAGTAGTTTATTTAAATTAGGCTATTATTTATGTATATTTTAATTAGGATTTTAATTCTATTAGGGTTAGGAACATAAACTCCTATAAATATTCATATTTTGGGATTGTAAAAGGTGTGTGGGAAAAAGCTAGATGAACACACATGGTTATGGCTAATTCTCTTCTTAAGTTTAAGAGAAGTAAGATTATCCCATACAATCGATGGAGACCATTGGTATCCGATTGAAGCTTGGAGATAGACGATCTACGCTAGTTGAGAGCAGTTTTTCTTCTTTAGATTTTTATTTATTTTAGTCGTTTCATTATTGTTGATATTATTTTGTAGGATTATAATGTGTATTTTTGCTATATGAACATGATTTTTTTCAATTTATATTATTTAATTGGAAATCCCATGTTGTAGTTTAATTGGTTTCTTTATATTTTGTGCAGTTATGTTATAATTACGCTGGATCAATAATTTAATTGGGATAGTATATATGAAATCCTGAAAGATGAATTTAGATTTTTAGATCTGGAATATAGATGAACATGCTGATTATGTTATTCTTCTTTAGGATTGAATTCATTATTTGTGTTAATAGGATAGAATTATATTACATATATGCCATAGTGTAACCATAATGAGAATCTGGTGCTTAATAATGTGTCTCGTTAATTTAATTCACATAGGAATTATTTAGTGGAGTTTATTTAGCTAGATGTTTCTTTTCCAATTCTTATTTCCCATGAGTGGTTGGATTTAGGAAGGATTTGGTTTAGAGACCACATCGCGAAGATGCTCTTTAAACAACGAAGAATTCTCGTTGTTAACAATTTCATGGGGATCGTATACATTAAATGGAGAGTTATGATGATGTTGAATGATGCATGAGATGGAAATTGGAATTCTTAAGATTTACTTATTTATTTTATTTATTTTATGTTTTATTGTTTTAGTTAATTTTATTTTGATGTGTTTAGGTTTAATTAGTTAAGTTTCGTTTTAATTCTAATCTGTTTAAATAAGATTGATTTTGATATAGAATTGGTACTTAAAAAATCATAATTAACGCCCCCCCCCCCCCCCCCCCCCCCCCTAATTTCTCGTGGGGAAATGATACTCTTCTTTGCTTACTATGATTACTAGAGTGAAGTCGCGAGTTTATGACTTGCGTGTTTTTGCTTAGAAACGATTTTCAGCAAACAATCTTGTTCCACTCAACCGATTTGATGGATATCGTAGAGGCTCTCTTTCATAAAGCATTTTTGAGCTCTCGGATTCTCTTTGTACTGTACGATCCACTATACGATTTTTGCTTTAACTTATTCCTTTTGCTGCATCATCGATTTTCTTCCTACAGAGTTAGTTTTCTCCAAAGCATAAATATTAAGGAATTTAAACTTAACATTCCTAATTCAATCTTAATTAACTTATTGGAATCTAGATTCATTCCTAATGGTTTGGTAAAAATAATATCTGCTAAATTGATTTTTTTTAGTAGAGATAAATATGTATAAGATATATTTTCATTATTTGAACATTGATCTCTTATGAAATGATTAACTGATATCTATTATGCTTAGGTCGTAGAATGCCATAACCATCGATTATGGGTGTGTATTGCTATTGAACTAGTATTTATTACCAAAAGTATAGGAATAGATTTTGAATTCAAAACCCATAGTCTAACTAGCTGATTCTTTATCCAAATAATTTTGGGCACAACATACTACCCGTGCAGCAATGTACTTCTAACTTTTGCCAATTTGGATGGGTTTGATATCTAAGTTTGTACTTTTTGCTGAACCATGGATGGACCTAATTCTATATTCCAAGGCATTTGACATGTACCACTAGTGCTTTTTCATGTCTATTTTGCATTCTTACAAAAATCAGCATTTGTAATATCTATATTTTGATCAAAAGGTGTGAGACTCACTTAGGATACCATAGTCCCAAGATGTGGAGTGCCTTTGATGATACCTAATTATTTTTGAATAGACCAGTTAATATTGAGGGACTCCTTAGGATTAAGCCTGAAATCTAGCACAAAATGCAAGTACAAACATATAGACAATAATAACTGGTCTACTAGCAGTTATTTAGGGTAAAAGGAAGTGGGAGAATTCCAATCATACATGTGTATTGAAGTTGAATATCAACGCTTTTAACTAGTTCATCTTTGTCAAGCTTGGTTGCAAGATGCCATTGGTGTTTTCATAAGGGGTAGCTGATCTCCATGTTCATACACTGTTCTTGTGTAATATATTTAAATGTACTTGGCTTGGTTGATGATATATATAACCTTCATCAGTCTACTTCACTTGTAATTCCAAGGAATTATAGTTCAGCCCACCCATCATGTTTTATCTCAAAATTGTTGCTCTGCATAAGCTTTGACAAATCTCTCCAACATAACTTTTCATTGCAGTAAGAAACGTAAAATATAATATCTAGTATAACATAAAATTTGTATCTTTATCAATGTTTTATCCTTATGCGTTCATAAGAAATAATATTTTGTCTAACTCTACTTCTTGTGAACCCTTTTTTAATAACAAACATTAGTTAATCGTTTTCAATACACTTTGGCCCTAGGTGGTCCTGTTTTTAATCTATTATAGTTGCTTTTATCTTAAATTTATAGGACATAATTAGAGATGAGGTAGGATTGACCAAAACCTTAGAGGTTATTTAACATAAATCTCTTCTCTGAAGTTCTCCATTAAGGTAAAGCACTCTTGACACATCTATCTGGAATACTTTGAACTTCATTTGGGCTGCATATGCAAGGAAGATTCTGAGATGGCTTCCAGTTGCTTGCTACGTGTGGCAAATGTTTCATCATTAGTCGATTCTTTCTTCCATGAGAATACTCTTTGGCCACCAATCTTACCTTTGTTCACTTATGATCACTCCTATCTTCATCGCATTTTATTCCTAAATACCTATTGGTACCGACGACCTGGATGTATCTCTAGGACCTTGAAACAAATCTTTACTTTTTATTTTGTTTCTTTCAAACTAGTTCAGCTTCCTTCTTGTATATGGCTTCAAATCTAGCTTGAGTCATTCCAAAGCTTTCTTCAATCTATTCTTTGGCTCCCATCTGAGTAACAGAAAGCTTATGGAAGATGCATTCATTTTGAGTTGTCAGACCTTAGTTCCTAACTCTTGCAATTGTGATCTCCAATAATCAGGTCTTGGAGAATGATCTCTTTGCCCCATCTGCCTTCTTAGTTTAGAAAACATCGGGTCCTTGTGCCTTCTTGTACTAAGTTCTTGCAAGATTTCTGCTCATAGTTCAGGAGAGTCTTCCAATTCGTAGAGTTCCCATCATTGGTAATTTATTGATTTTAACGGATTTCTTGGTTCGACTCTGTGGATCACTCACTGGAATCTTTGATCTGTTAGGGTTCTCCAGCTCTACATTTGCTTGATTCTTACTGTTATGATTTCATCGTAAAGACATGACCGGTTTCTTGGTTCCCCAATATCAAGATTCATCTAAATGTGAATCTTGGAATTGATTTTAAAACAATTCCAACGTGTCAACAATTTCTTGTTGAACACTCTATGATAGTCTTGCTATCTACAAAGTATCCAAGGAAGATTCCTTCTTCTGGAAATTTGGGTTTAAAAATTTGGGCAAGTATCTTTTGGCCATTGTTAAGGATGTATCGACGCTCATAACCAAAGACATTATAAAGTAAACTAAATGTTGGGCTTTTCGTCCTCTCCATAACTCATAGTGGCATCCTTTCTTTGGAAGGTGGGAGTGGTATAAGTGATCGATTCTGGAATGTAGCAGGCGGGGTTGATAGTTTCCAAACCCAAAGATACTGATGTAGCACTGTTGTTACAGCTAGAAGGAGTTCTTCTTATATCTGATCATAGAGTTATGTTCTTCCTTTCAGCATACCCCATTCTACTGGAGAAGTTTCTTGGAGCTGAGAAAGTTATAATAATACCATTATCCTCAAAAAAACTTGTCTACCTCTGGGAAAATCGAACCCTCTCTTCCATGATCACTCCTTTTATAGCTTGATCTTCTCGCCCTTATTCATTCTCAACCAGCTTGAAAAATTTAATCAACTGAGGAGCTGGGGTTTTTCATCCTTAGAGCTTGAGAAAGGAATACTCATGTGAATCTGGTGTTGTAGTCAAAACTACTATAATCAGTGAGTACTATTTTTCCTTCTAAGGCTCTAACATTCAGAATAGACCCAAAAAGATCCATATGAAGCAATTATATCATTGGAGTTAACTGTTTTGCTTTTGAATAAGACTTTGGTTTGCTTCCTTAGCTGACAAGCTTTGCAAGGTTTTTCCTTGACAAAGTTTAGCTTGGGTAGATCTGAAAACTAGATCTTTGGAGGCAAGCTTTGACATATTCTTGAAGTTTAAGTAAGACAGTATTCTATGCCATAACTAGCTGACATCTTCTGATAGTTTTATCAAAGAAGCAGGCAGTCTCTGTTGAACTCAGTTTAGCTAGATTCACCACATAAAACATTGCTTTCTCTAGTTCCGGTTAGCTTTAGAGAATTTGATTTTAGGACTCTGACTTCGCATTGAATGTTAAGGAAGATTACTTGGTGTCTTTTGTCATATAATTAACTGATACTCAGGAGATTGTGCTTTAGGCCTTCAACAAATGTCACCTTGCTGAAAGAAACTACACCATTTCCTATTGAGTCATATCCTGTTAGTTTCCAGAGGCACAAAAGATATCTAGAGGGGGGTTGAATAGATATTTTAAAACTTTGTGTTTTCTTTTTCTTTTCAAAAAGGATGACTTAACAATTTAGTTAATGTATCCAATAATTAAGCAAAGAGGAATATGATTTGTAAGAACCCCTTGTAGAAAATAGACCGGTAGTAGAGAATATAGTAAAGCAGTTATAGCAGTTATGGCAATTAATAAGTGCAAAGAGATAGAGATAAGGCTTTAAGTGGTTCGGAGCACATAAGACTCCTACTCCACTGTTCTACTCCTCGAGTAGCAAATCCACTAAGGATATCGTTACAACTGAATCACAAAGATTCCTTCAAGACCCTCGGTCTTGGAACACCAGTACTCAATGTACTCTTCAAAGCCAACAGCCTTGGAACTCTATAAGCTAAGACCAGCAGCCTTAGAATCTTTTATACCCTATGGTACTCAGCAAGTCCAGCAGACTTGTCTTTGGTTGGTCACCTGTTGACCCTTTCACTTGATAGAGAGTGATTTGTTTTGTTGCTACTGAGTTGCTTGAAGCATATGGTTTGATAAACTCAGCAGCGAAGCAAGATGTTTTCCCTTAGATTGTAGAATGATAGTGTTTCAAGTATGATCTTCTTTTTCGTTGTTCTTGCTTAACTTGAACCTTCAATCTTTTTGCCTTATATAGATGCTCTTGAGAATCTTTCCATTGAAATATGGCCGTTGCATCTGTTTCTTCCATTGAGATTTGTTGCTGATTTTAGTAATAGTTTATTCTTTGTTGACTGCAGTAGTGCGATGAGTCAGCTTCCATTAGTAGGGATATTGCTCTGAATTTCTGTAGACTGTAGCTGTTTGCTCCCCACTCATTTATTTAATATTCAGCAACTATTCTTGGGCAGATTCATTCTACTGTCTATTTGTTATGGGCAGCTTAGAATATTCATTCTCAGATCTGAGTTGCTCGTTTGACGTCTGACTCCACATTCTTGCTTGGCCATAGTGTCGTCAGTGTGTTTACAGTACTTTAATGCTTGCTGACATTCACTGTGATCTTCATATTTCATTTTGCTCATTCTGATAAAGCATCAATGTCTTGCCTTTTTGTTCTTCATAAGAGGTGCTGATTTAGTCTGTGAGTGCTGGCATAGACTTCTCTACGATATATGAGAGTCTGCCTTGAGATGCAGGGATAATCCTATGTTCTGTCGACAAGGCTCTACGTCCTGCTGAGGAAGCTCTACGTCTTGCCGACAGAGCTCTACGTCCTACCGAGGAAGCTCTGCGTCCTGCCGAGGAAGCTCTACGTCCTGACGACAAAGCTCTACATCCTGCCGAGGAAGCTCTGCGTCCTGCCGAGGAAGCTCTACGTCCTAACGAGGAAGCTCTACGTCCTGCCGAGGAACCTCTGCGTCCTGACGAGGAAGCTCTACATCCTGCCGAGAAAGCTTTATGCCCTGTCGAGGAAGCTCTACGTCCTTTTACTTGGAGTATGGCAGTACTCTACGATCAGCACATAAGATCAACCTAACAACTTTGATCTTTTCTATACTAAGTCCTTTGTACATCACTTTCAATAAAGGACTTTATAATTTGCTAGGATATGACAGATATTAAATTCAGCTTAGATCATTCCTAACATATTTG
The DNA here is from genome assembly GCA_034770075.1 of Aralia elata. NCBI lineage: Eukaryota > Viridiplantae > Streptophyta > Magnoliopsida > Apiales > Araliaceae > Aralia > Aralia elata. The sequence continues at coordinate 31,316,013 of CM068386.1, read as the reverse complement.
ATCTTCTCTTTCCTAAGTCCTTGTACATATGTCTTTCATTAAGGATCTTCACAATCTTAGCTACTGATACACATATTCATTAACAGCACAACATCAAATTTAAACCATGATTCCTAACAATCTCCCCCTATTTGATGTTGACATAACCAGTAGTTGAAGTTGAATCATATCATCAGTTCTAATGCAGATGCTTAAAGAAATAAACATGTCTTATAGTACAGTGAGCAACTGTATTTCTAGATGAAATCATGAATTTTATTGATGATAAAATGAATATTACATTGTAGGATAGTTTCATCAATACAGGGAAAGAGAAGATTTACAAGAGATTTCAAACCTTAGCTTCTCCTTCCTCGTGCTGCTCCTCTCTTGGTCCTTGGGGGATTGGCTCTTTCATATGCAGTTCTTTTTCTATAAATTTCCCTGTCTTCTTTGGTCATCTGCTGGAATTCTTCAATCTGCTCTCGACTGAGACCAGAAGAGGGCACATAACTTCCTTCTTCACCATATGGGTGAGTTCCATGCAAGTGTCTATTTAAAATTACAGGATTTCCTGATGGTATGCGAACTCCTGTTGGGGTTACATCAGGCATTATTCTGTAAGATCCAGGAACTTCACTCCTTATGGGAATTGTATCGATGGGCTTCTCTTCTCCTGGTATTGATGATTCGGGCTGCCTGGTCTGTCTTGGCCTTGGTTGCTCTCTTCCCCTGCTGCTGCTTGATTCCCCTCTTTCTTTGCCTTTTGATTTCTCCCCCTTTATGTCAGCATCCAACCTTCTAACTTCTTGGGAGAGTTTCTCAATACCTTGTACCAGTTCTTGTATTTGTGACCTAGACTGAGTATTGTCAGCTCTTTGCTCTACGAGCTGAGCTTCAGTCCTCTCTCGTTGCTGGTGCATAAGGGCTAGAGCATTGTCAGTCCTTTCCATCTGTTGGAGAGATATTCGCTGGAAGTTGTTGATGGAGGTGCTCAAATCAAAGAGTTTCTCAGTTACGAGTCTGTTTTGAGCTGTTTGGGTCTGCTGAAGGGAGATAACTGCTGATTTGTGGTCAGCAATTTCCTTTTGATAGAATTTGTCCCTTTTGTCAATGCCGTTCATTAGTTCTTGGATGATTTCCCTCAGTCTTTTGGTTAATTCAGTACCAATATTGTTGGTGTGAGCATTGGCAGCATCAATAAGGTCATTGAACCTTTTATGGAGGGCAAGGGAATTTGCTTCAAGATTTTCCTCCATATCTTTAGCCATTCTAACTGTGAGATCAGTTAGTTCACCTTTTGTAGGAATGAGTTGAACATGCTCAAGTATTTTCTTGATCTCATTTGGAGATTCTCTTTTGGTATTATCTTGGAGATGTGCCAGAGCAATGGCCAGGTCAAAGTATTCATGATGGGAGGAGGACGGTATGTCAGTAGGAATATTTTGGGCAGTTGTTTGAAGTGTGGGAAAGAAAGTGGTTTGATTGACGTGTATAGGGTTAGCACACTCTACGATCGTAGAGTTGATCGTAGAGTGGGTTGACTCTTCGTTCTGTGTATAGAGTGTAAGCTCATCATTAGTCATAGGGGTTAGAGACTCTACGACTGGAGATGGTTGAGCATTTGATTCATCAGAAACAGAGTTTTGAGACCCTGTAACTGGAAGTAGACTCTTTGGGTCAAAGATGACCTCATTCCTTCTTGGAATCTCATCAAAACGATAGTAATATGGCAATGAAGAGTGTCTAAACTTAAACAATGAGGGAATGAAGTATACCTTTTTCTCGTTATCCTGAAAAGGATGGTTTGTCAGCAGCTTCTGAGCAAAAGAGCCAGTGCTGGGGAATTCTTGGGCAAGCACTGTAATGGCTGGATAGGTTTTGAAGGCCCAGAACATGTGATCCCACGAATTGACCAATAGTGCTTGATGAAATGGCATTCTTGGTAAGTAGTTAAACAGACAGTTGTAGATGAAATGCCTCTCTCCACCTCTACCTTCAGCAATGATTTCTAGACTTTCATCCTCCTCTTCATCATTAGAGTCATCACTGATCTCCGTAGCCCCAATAGGTTCAAATATTGTTTCTTTCTCTCCTTCTTCCCTTTCATCACTGAACTCTATATTCTCTTGGTTAGGCTCTTCATGGATGGACGAACCTTCATAGTAATCTACAGATTGCTCCCTCTCACTCCGAGCAGTGACAGGTGCAAGAGCATCAGGTGTCTCCCCCTCAGCATCAGGTGTCTCCCCCTCAACTTGAGCATCTTTTTATTCATGAGCTTCTTGTTGCTCCCCCTCAGTTGGAGTGACAGTTTGACTAGCCATTCTGATTTCTTCTTCTTTGATTCTTAGCATTGCTTCATTGAGCTCTTTTTGAGCTAAGGTCATCAGCCGCTTCTTTGTTTTCTTTGGATTGGGGTCAGCAATCTTTCCAGCCAGTTGTTCAGCATTGGTGGATATTGGGTCAGGCTGACCAATTTCTTCAGCAGCTGCTTCTGTTCTTGACTCTACGAACGTAGAGTGAGGATTTTCAGTGGTCGTTGGGAGGCTTTGCTTAGAGCTGCGTCTTCCCTTCTTATGATACACTCTTAAGGTAGGTTGAGTTTCTCCAGAAGCTTCTTCCATTTGTTTTCTCTTCTTCTTCTCTGCTTCAGAGGATAGGGAAGGCCTAGGTTGAACAGCAGACGATGTAGGTCCTTCATTTGATGACCCTTGAGGTTCTTTTTCAGTTTGGGATATTTCCTTCTTTTTCCCTTTGCTTTTCCTGGTTAGTGCTGGCACCTCCTGATCTACCTCATCACTTTCTACAACAACAGACATATTTTTCATAGAAGGCTTTCTTACTTCACTCTGAGTCTTCTCACTGTCTTCTGTCTGAGCTGATTTCAACTTCCCAGATGGATTCTTCTTCCAGTTTACAAATAACTTTTGAGTTATCCTTTTGTGGAAATTTATAGCCTCTCCTTCATCATCCCCAATGCGGTCTCCCAGTGCTTTTTGAATGATAATATTGATGAATCTGCCATAAAACATTTTCCTTGCCCCTTGGGTCTTTCCATCATTTGATACCCAGTTTTCAATCCATTGTAAGAGAAGAGCACCATAGTTCAGTTGGATCTTCTTCACAATAGTAGTCATGATTCTGAGCTGAGTGTCATTGACAGAATCATGAGCCGAATCTTTGCATAGAATGCATTTACCGACAATATCAGCAAGGAATTCATACTTTTGAGAGAATTCCTTTTTCTTTAATCCCCTCAGCCTTGGGTTGTTCTCATGATGCATTCGCTTTAGCCCTTCTTCGGTATTGATGAACTGGTAAGTTATGAGCCCGTCATTTTTGAAACCTAGGGCTACATTGATCTCTAAGGCACATACCTGAAGTGGGATCCCTTTGACCTTCGTGGACAGGATACCGTCTCCAATAATTCAATTTGAATTATACTTTGTTTCAGCTGAAGCAAAATCTTCAAAGTCGAGGGAGTTCCCTGAGATTACTGGTGAGAGTGCCATTGGAGAATTTCTTTGATTTTGCTGCACAAAGACGAACTTTGCTCAAAGTTTGATTAAAGCGGAGAGCTAGGGTTTCAGCGAAGATGGAGATGAAGAGTTTTTCAGAACAAAATAATTTGAAATGTGTTAGTGAAAACTTCCCTCTTTTTCTGCTGAGTGGACTAAGAGTCACGTGTTGGGTGCGTGCTCGTTTTAAGCCGAAGGGAAAAGACTGTTTTGCCCTTAACTTCTTCTGAGCTCTACGTTTCATTCCTGAGCCCTTTCTACTCTACGACCTCCATCTTTCTCGACGATCGTAGAGTACGTCTTGGCAGCTTAATTTCCTTTGAGCTGTATGTTTTTCCAATTTTCGTTACTCTACGAACTTTCTTTTTGCAGAGTTAGTAGATTCCAAAGCATAATATTATGGGTGTAAATTTAGCATTCCAAGTTCACTTATCAGCATGTTGAATCTAGATTCATCTAGGGGTTTTGTAAATACATCGGCAAGCTGATTTTCAGTAGGAATATAATGTAATGCTATGTTTCCACTTTGCACATGATCTCTAATGAAATAATATCTTATATCTATGTGCTTGGTTCTTGAATGCATGACAGGATTATGAGTTATAGCAATTGCACTAGTATTGTCATAATGAACTAGGATAGATTTAAACACAAAGCTATAATCAGCTAACTGATTTTTCATCCATATGATTTGTGCACAGCAGCTGCCTGCAGCAATATACTCAGCTTCTGCAGTAGAGGTTGAAACTGAGTTGTGCTTTTTGTTAAACCAGGAGACAAGTCTATTTCCAAGAAATTGACATCTACGACTTGTGCTTTTTCTGTCTATCTTGCATCCTGCATAGTCAGCATCTGAATATCCCATTAACTCAAAGGGTGACTCTTTGGGATACTAGAGTCCCAAATTTGGTGTTCCTTTAAGATACCTGAAGATTCTCTTTACAGCTAATAAATGAGATTCCTTAGGATCAGCTTGAAATCTAGCACAAATACAGGTGGCAAACATGATATCTGGTCTACTGGCAGTTAGGTATAGAAGAGATCCAATCATACATCTGTATTGAGTAATGTCAATGCTTTTACCTTTCTCATCTTTGTCAAGCTTGGCTGCAGGTGCCATGGGAGTTTTCATGATGGAAGTTGATTCCATGCCATATTTCTTTAATAGGTCTTTGATGTATTTGGCTTGGTTGATGAATATACCTTCATCATTTTGCTTCACTTGAAGTCCAAGGAAGAAATTCAGTTCTCCCATCATGCTCATTTCGAACTTACTCTGCATTAGCTTGGCAAACCTTTCACACAGTTTTTCATCATTGAACCAAATATAATATCATCCACATAGATTTGAACTAGAAGTGATTTATCCTTGTGCTTTCTTAGGAATAAAGTGGTATCTACTCTACCTCTAGTGAATCCTTTTTCTGTTGGAAAGTTGGTTAGTGTTTCATACCTTGCTCTAGGTGCTTGTTTTAATCCATACAATGCTTTGTCTAATCTATAAACATAATTAGAAAGGGTAGGATTGATAAAACCTGGATGTTGTTCTACATAGACTTCTTCTTGAAGTTCTCCATTGAGGAAATCACTCTTGACGTCTATTTGGAAGACTTTAAATCTCATGTGGGCTGCACGGGCAAGAAAGATTCTGATTGCTTCCAATCTTGCAACTGGAGCAAAGGTTTCATCATAGTCAATCCCTTCTTCTTGTGAGTAACCTTTAGCTACCACTCTTGCTTTGTTTCTTGTGATAATACCATCTTCATCCATCTTGTTCCTGAAAACCCATTTGGTGCCTATGACTGGATGTTGTGTTGGCCTTTCAACTAATCTCTAGACTTTGCTTCTTTCAGACTGGTTGAGTTCTTCTTGCATGGCCTCTATCCAGTTTGAATCTCCTAAGGCTTCTTCTACCTTTTTGGGTTCTATTTGAGAAAGAAAGCTTAGGTAGATGCATTCATTTTGAGTTGCTGATCTTGTTCTGACTCTTGCATTAGGATCTCCACTTATTAGATCTTCAGTATGATCCTTTGTCCATCTTCTTCTTCTTGGAACATCAGTTCTGGTGCCTTCTTGTCTGAGTTCTTCCAGGTTGATTTCTGGTTCAGGTTATAGAGATTCATTGTCAGGTATGGTGAGCTCTACATTTGCTTCTTCTTGCTCTGAGCTTTCTGCTTATGGCTTGATGATCGTAGAGCCTGACTCTACGATTTTGGACTCATTGATTGTAGAGTCTTCTTCTACCGGCTCATTGAGTGAGGAGGTTTTCTCCTTTGATTCTGACTCATCAAATATGATATGGATGGAGACTTCAACACTTAATGATTCCTTGTTGAATACTCTGTAGGCCTTGCTGTCCATAGCATAACCCAGGAAGATTCCTTCATCTGACTTGGGTTGAAATTTGGTTAGGTATTTTTTGCCGTTGTTGAGGATGTAGCATAGACATCAAAAGGCACGAAAGTAACTGATGTTAGGCTTCCTTCCTTTCCATAATTCGTAGGGAGTCTTCTTGAGTAGGGAGTGAATGAGAGACCTGTTTTGAGTATAGCATGCAGTGCTGACAGCTTCTGCCCAGAAATTCTCAGGGAGTTGAGCAGCTGCTAATAATGTTCTCCCAGCTTCAATCAATGTCCTATTCTTCCTTTCAGCTACTCTATTTTGTTGTGGAGTTCTTGGAGCTGAGAAGTTGTGATTGATGTCATTTTCTTCATAGTAGAGTTCTACCTTAGTGAAATCAAATTCTCTTTCATGATCACTCCTGATAGCCTTGATCTTCTCCTCTTTTTCATTCATGACAAGTTTGAACAGTTTGATCAAGTGAAGGCTGGTTTCATCCTTAGAGCTCAGAAAGAATACCCATGTGAATCTGGTGTAGTCATCCACTACCACTAGAGAGTATTTCTTTCCACCAAGGCTTGTTGTTGGAATAAGCCCGAAGAGATCCATATGGAGTAACATAAGGGGCTTATCATTTGAGTTGATTGCTTTGCTTATGAATGAGCTTTTTGTTTGCTTCCCAAACTGACATGCTTTGCAAGGTTTTTCTTTGATGAAGTTGAGCTTTTGCAGTCCTGCAACTAAGTCATTTGAGGCGAGTCTCTACATGCTTTTGAAGTTTAAGTGAGACAGCCTCCTATGCCATAGCCAACATTGATCTTCAGAGGCTTTGGCAAGAAAACATACAGCTTCATCAGGTCTTAACTTAGCAAAGTTGACAGTATAGACATTTCCTTCTCTGGTTCCTATCAGCTTCAATGAGTTGGTCTTTATATCCCTGACTTGACACTGATTGTTGAGGAAGGTGACTTGATGATTTTTATCACACCGTTGGCTGATGCTGAGAAGATTATGTTTCAGTCCTTCAACGTATGCCACTTTGCTAAAAGACACAACACCATTCCCAGCATAACCATATCCTCTTATCTTTCCAGAATTGTTATTACCAAAGATGACTGCAGGACCATCTTTTCCTTCAAAGTTTGACAGAAGAGCCTTATTGCCTGTCATATGCCTAGAGAATCCACCATCAAGGTACCAGGTTGATTCAGTAGAGCTTTGTACCTGCAGGAAGGATCAGCTTTCATTTTGGTACCCAATATTGCTTGGGTCCATACTTATTAGTAACCTTGGAACCCAAATCTGTTTGATTTTGGGTTTGTGTAGTATAGGGTAAAAATAGTTGAAATAACATTCAGCAACTTTATGACCAAGTTTCTGGCAGGTGTAACATTGAATATAATGCATATCTGTGTGTGAGTATGGACTCTTTTTTGTCTTAGAAATGTGTGGATGATGGTACTTCACACTTTTTGGCTTAACTCCCTTCTGCTTTCTTTCACTTCTATAATTCATAGTTTTCGTAGAGTTAAAGTTATCTCTATGATTCTTGTCAGGTTGGTTCGTAGAGAGAGTTTTGTCATGTTCTACGACCCTTCGTGATTTGAATGCAGAATTTGACTTACTCTTTGATTTCTTGAATCCTATAGTGGTGTGAGAGACAATACTTTGATTTGCAGAATTTGAATAAAAAGTATTAATATCCTGTAGGGATTTCACAAATACAATTTTCTTATTAAAGTTAGGAGAGCTATTATCATTAGCTTCCATAGGCTCAGCCACTGAGATTTCTGAAGGAGAATTGCAGAAACCCAGTCCTGATCGGTTAGCCACTGATCTTTGACTAGAGATTATGGTATCCATAGACAGAGAGGACTTGTTCCATGATGAGATAGTCTTTTCTAGTTCCTGGATTTTGGAGACTAGAATTAACTCTTTCTGAGTATTAAGTTCATTTAAAAGTCTTAGGTTAGCATTCTCAGCCTCAAGATTGGTACATGAGTTAGCCATTCGTAGAGCAGTTTCCAACTCTTCGATCGCTTTTTCTTTTTCTTCTTGAAGGAGAGAATGATCTTTTGACAGAATTCTAAACATTTACATATATTTATGCAGTTCTATCATAGAGTCATGCATGTCATCTCTAAGGTCATCAATAGTTAAATCAGGAGAATAAAAGTCAAATACCTTATCCACATTGAATTATTTCTTGCCTTTTCCTTCGTTTGCCATTAAACATAGGTTGGCTTTTTGAGTTTCTTCATCTTCACCTGATTAAGGACTTGAGTCGTTGTCTGAATCGCTCCATGAACTTTCAGCGACGAACCCTCTTTCCTTTTTCTTGGCTTTGTAGTGGCTTTTGAATTCTAATTTTTTCTTGTCCTTCTTTGGATCATTTCTCGGAGGCTTGGGACAGTTTGCGATGAAATGACCTGGTTGTTTACAGTTGTAGCACAAGTCATTACCTTGTTCTTTAGAGCTGCTACTGAACTTCCTCTGTCTGTTGTTTCTGCTTCTAAACCTTTTGAAGTGTCTGACTAGTATAGCAACTCCTTCATCATTGAGTTTATCATCTTCATCATCATCTGAGTCAGCTATTTTTGAAGTAGATGCCTTTAGAGCAATGCCTCTTTCTTTCTTCTTTCCTTCTGACAGTGTTTCAGCTCGTTGGGTCAGCTCCAGTTCATAAGTGAGAAGATTTCCATACAACATCTGAACAGTCATTTCATGAAGATTCTTTGACTCTCTAATGGCAGTGGTTTTGGCATCCCATTTTCTTAGTAGAGCTCTCATGAACTTGATGATGAGATCTTTGTTTGGATAGGTCTTTCCGTACACTCGAAGAGAGTTGAGTAGTACGTTGAATCTTTCATATGTGGAAGTGATGTTTTCCCCTGAGATGTGGGTGAACATTTCATACTGCTGAGTGAGCAAGGACTGCTTATTTTCTCTGACTTCTTCTGTTCCTTCATTCATGATCAGCAGTGCATCCCATACTTCCTTAGCTGTTGTACAGTTGACCACGTTTTCAAATAATTCATCTTCTAGAGCCATGAACAAAATGTTTTTGGCTCATTTGTCTAACTGAACTGTTTTCTTCTCTGCATCAGTCCAATCTTTCTTTAGTTTGACTGAGACTTTATTTGGATCTTCAACAGTTGGCGCTAGCTTGGTTGGTACAAAAGGCCCATTGATGACAGTGTCAAATAGATCCTCGTCAATGGCATCCATGTATGCCTGTATGCGAACTTTCCAGTTGGCAAATTTATCCTTGTTGCACATGGGCGGTTTGTTTCCTCCGCCTTGCTCAGATCCATTTCTGGTTTGGGCCATTGATCTACTCAAGCGGGTTAAGCTTTAAATAAGAGAACATGCTCTGATACCAATTGTTAGTTTCTAGAGGCACAAAAGATATCTAGAAGGGGGGTTGAATAGATATTTTAAAACTTTGTGTTTTCTTTTTCTTTTCAAAAAGGATGACTTAACAATTTAGTTAATGTATCCAATAATTAAGCACAGCGGAATATGATTTGTAAGAACCCCTTGTAAAAAATAGACCGGTAGTAGAGAATATAGTAAAGCAGTGATAAAGCAGTTATAGCAGTTATGGCAATTAATAAGTGCAAAGAGATAGAGACAAGGCTTTAAGTGGTTCGGAGCACACAAGACTCCTACTCCACTGTTCTACTCCTCGAGTAGCAAATCCACTAAGGATATCGTTACAACTGAATCACAAAGATTCCTTCAAGACCCTCGGTCTTGGAACACCAGTACTCAACGTACTCTTCAAAGCCAGCAGCCTTGGAACTCTGTAAGCTAAGACCAGTAGCCTTAGAATCTTTTGTACCCTATGGTACTCAGCAAGTCCAGCAGACTTGTCTTTGGTTGGTCATCTGTTGACCCTTTCACTTGATAGAGAGTGATTTGTTTTGTTGCTACTGAGTTGCTTGAAGCATATGGTTTGATAAACTCAGCAGCGAAGCAAGATGTTTCCCTTGGATTGTAGAATGATAGTGTTTCAAGTATGATCTTCTTTTTTGTTGTTCTTGCTTAACTTGAACCTTCAATCCTTCTGCCTTATGTAGATGCTCTTGAGAATCTTTCCGTTGAAATGTGGCTGTTGCATCTGTTTCTTCCGTTGAGATATGTTGCTGATTGTAGTAATAGTTTATTCTTTGTTGACTGTAGTAGTGGGGTGAGTCAGCTTCCATTAGTAGGGATATTGCTCTGAATTTCTGCAGACTGTAGCTGTTTGCTCCCCACTCATTTATTTAATATTCAGCAACTATCTTGGGCAGATCATTCTACTGTCTATTTGTTATGGGCAGCTTAGAATATTCATTCTCAGATCTGAGTTGCTTGTCTGACGTCTGACTCCACGTTCTTGCTTAGCCGTAGTGTCGTCAGTGTGTTTACAGTACTTTAATGCTTGTTGACATTCACTGTGATCTTCACATTTCATTTTGCTCATTCTGATAAAACATCAATGTCTTGCCTTTTTGTTCTTTATAAGAGGTGCTGATTTAGTCTGTGAGTGCTGGCATAGACTTCTCTACGATATATGAGAGTCTGCCTTGAGATACAGGGACAATCCTATGTTCTATCGACAAGGCCCTACGTCCTACTGAGGAAGCTCTACGTCTTGCCGACAGAGCTCTATGTCCTGTCGGGGAAGCTCTGCGTCCTGCCGAGGAAGCTCTACGTCCTGACGACAAAGCTCTACGTCCTACCGAGGAAGCTCTGCGTCCTGCCGAGGAAGCTCTACGTCTTGACGAGGAAGCTCTACGTCCTGCCGAGGAACCTTTGCATCCTGACGAGGAAGCTCTACGTCCTACCGAGAAAGCTTTACGCCCTGTCGAGGAAGCTCTACGTCCTTTTACTTGGAGTATGGCAGTACTCTATGATCAGCATATAAGATCAACCTAACAACTTTGATCTTTTCTATACTAAGTCCTTTGTACATCACTTTCAATAAAGGACTTTATAATTTGCTAGGATATGACGGATATTAAATTCAGCTTAGATCATCCTAACATATTTGATCTTCTCTTTCCTAAGTCCTTGTACATATGTCTTTCATTAAGGACTTCCCAATCTTAGCTACTGATACACATATTCATTAATAGCACAACATCAAATTTAAACCATGATTCCTAACATATCCTATTGTCTTTCCAGAATTGTTGTCTCCAATGGCAATTGCAGGACCATCTTTTTCTTTGAAATTCGACAAGAGAGGTTTGTTACCGATCATATGCCTTGAGTATCCATTATCGGGATACCATATTGAACTAGTGGAGCTTCTTTCCTACAAGAAACATTAAGCTTTATTTTGGTACCCAGATTTGCTTGGGTCTTGATTTGTTAGTTCTTTTAGGGACCAAAACTTGCTTAATTCTAGGTCTTATATACACAAAATAATCATCAAAATAACGTATAGCTGCAATATGTCCATATTCATGACAGTTATAACATTTAATATGATACATGCTTGTATGTGTGCATGGATTCATTTTCTTTGAGGATATGTGTGGACGATAGAAACCTATTGCCTTTCTTCTAGGCTCAAACTCTCTCTGCTTCCGCATTGCTCTACGATTTTAAGAATTCGTAGGGTGAAAGTTAACTCTACACTTGTCAGGTTAGTTCGTAGAGTGAGTGCGACCTAACTCTACGATTCTTCGAGGCTTGAAGGTAGGGTAGGCTTTACCCTGCGATTTCTTGAATCCCAGCCTAGTGTGTGATATGTTGTTCTCTAGGATCACAACTTGATCAGCAGAGATTGTATAACTTGAAATACTTGGCATAACAACCTCTGTGGATTTCACAAACACAATACTTCTATGTAGAGTAGAAGTACTGTTATTGTTAGTCTCCAACAATGGGTCCACACTACAATCGGAGGATGAATCACCAAGTCCTAATCCTAATCGATCTGAGACAAATTTCTAACTTGTGATCAAGGAGTCCACTGAAGAAGAAGACCTATTCCACATAGAGATAGTCTTCTCTAGTTCCTCAATATTGGAAACTAGAGTTGATTCTCTTTGTGCAGACTGTTCATTTATCTTTCTCAACTTTTCATTCTCAACCTCAAGCTTCGAGAGAGAGCTAGCATTTCATAGAGTTGTTTCCATCTCCACTTGTACTTTCTCTTTTTTCTCTTGAAGAAAAGAATGGTCCCTTGATAGAACCCTGTTCCACTTCATATACTTATGCAGATCAGATGTAATATCATGCAATGCAATTATAAGATCTTTTATATCTACATCAGGGGAATTAAAATCAAATACCTCACTAACATCAGTTTTTTGATGATTAGTGGTGTTGTCTGCTTGAGCTTCTATGGCCATAAGGCAAAGGTTGGCCATCTGGGGTCCTTCATCATCACTAAACTCTGAACTTAAATCATTTTCAGATTCACTCCACGATCTTTCTGCTACGCGACCTTTATCTTTCTTTTGATACTTTTTGTAACCTCTGAAATCTTTCTTTAGAGTAGATTCTTTCTTCTTCTCATCTCTCTTCAATTCTTCTCTTAGAGGCTTGTTGCACTCAACAATATAATGACCTAACTTTTTGCAGTAGTAACATAGGTCTTTTGAAGAATCTTGGTTGTTGTTGTATCTTCTGAGATTGCTACTTTTTCCCTTTCTCATGAACTTTCTTAGCTTTCTGGCATGAAGACCAATATCTTCATTATCATCAGATTCATCTTCCACTAGAGCTTTGGAAGATGCCTCTGAAGCTTTTAGAGAGCTGCTCCTCTTTCTTTCCTTCTTGGTTCTGATTTAGTCTCTGCCCTTTGATTTAATTCAAGCTCATAGGTAAGGAGATTACTGTAGAGCTTCTACACAATTATTTCATGCAGATTTTTGGATTCTCTTATTGCCATGGTTTTTGCATCTCACTTGCTTGGCAATGCTCTCATGAACTTGATGTTGAGGTCCTTGTTGGGATAGACTTTCCCAAATGCTCTGAAGGAGTTGAGCAGAATGTTGAACCTCTTGTATGTTGCAGTTATGTTTTTACCAGGAATATGGGAAACCATCTCATATTGTTGGGTGAGAAGGGATTACTTGTTCTCCCTTACTTCCTCTGTCCCTTCATGCATTACTATAAGAGCTTCCCACACATCCTTTGTAGTCTTACAATTGACTACATTCTCTAATAGTTCACCTTCTAAGGCTATGAACATGATGTTCTTGGCTTTCTTGTCAAGCTGCACCAGCTTATTCTCGATGTCGATCCACTCTGCTATTTGTTTGACACCTAATTTATTCGGATCATTAGTTGTTGGAGCGAGCTTTGTAGGACTGTAGGGGCCATTAATTACTGCATCGAATAATTCCTCATCTATTGCATCCATGCATGCCTGTATACACACTTTTCAATTAGCAAATTTATTTTTATTGCACAGAGGTGGCTTGTTTTCACCACTAACCTCAGAACTGGTTTTGTTTAGTGCCATGGATCTACTCAAGAGATTTAAGCTTTAATCAAGAGAACGTTACTCTAATACCACTTGTTATTTCCCAAAGGCACTAAGAGATCTAGAAGGGAGGTTAAATAGATGCTTTAAAATTTTTATTTTTAAAGAATTATTACTAACTTATAATTAACTAAGTTAATCAATTGATTTTGCTCAGTGGAATGAAATTTTATAAAAAAAACCCTTCAAAGATAATAGAAAAGTCACAGTTCTAAATTTAGCAAAGTGGAACTAAGTCACAAATTAAATCGTAGAACTCTTAAAATAACTTGACAAAAAAGTAAATGCAGAAAGTAAATGAGACAAGATATTTTTAAGTGGTTCGTAGCACAAAGATCTCCTAGTCCACTCTTCTACTCCTTAAGTAGGTATAATCCACTAAGGATAGGGTGATCACTAAGATCTATTCACAAAGAATAGTTACAACAGTGGAATCACAAAGATTCCTTCAAGTCACTAAGACTTGGTCACAAAGGTTAATAAGACCTACTATTTTCTGAAATAGTAGAGAGTTTTAGGTGCTACTAAGTTGCTTGAAGCTCAGTACTAAATGACTTAGTAGCAAAACAAGATGTTTAGAAATTGTAGAATATGGGTCTTTTTGAAATAGCAACACTTTGATTTTTTAAGTATTCGATCTGTACTGTTTGATTTAATTTGCTTGCCTTTTATAGACCTTCCTCAAGATTTTCCCATTTAGAAGTTACCATTGCTTATTTAATGCTTAGATCCTTGAAGATCTCTGATTGTTGATTTTTGGAGAAGAGATGTTAGCTTTCGGCTATGATATATCATTTTAGTACTGACTGCTATAGAGATATGTATGTGGGTGCTGTCTTTTCACGAATATAACTGTTAGACACATTTTCACTTGCCATTCTCTTTAGCCTTAAGAGTTTTAACAAACTTCCTTGGAGTCTTCACTCTATGAAGATTAGCATTGTCAGTTCATATTAGAACTGATGCACCCTACTATTTTCCTAATCGTAGAGTTAAATGTTTAGTTGTAGAGTGTCTGGCTAGACAAACTCTATGTTTTATACTTAACTTTAGTATACTCTACGATTCTTCTCTTTAGCCTTGAAAGACTAAGTCTTCATCTCTTATTAACTTAACAATTATCAGCTTTGCTCTAATTATTTGATCATTACTTATACTCTAAGAACTCTGAGGAATAACTTGACAATTCTGCACGCTTAGAGTACTGATAGTTGTAGTTCTATGATCAGTAAGCTCTACGATCTTCAGTATACTTTACGATCTTCAGAACTATGATCAGTAGGCTTTATAATCTTTAACTCTACGATCAATAGGCTCTACGATATTCAACTATCTACTTTACGATTGACTTTTAACTTACGATTTATACATCAGATTCACTATACAAAATAGATCAACCTGACAATTTTGATATCTAAACTAAGTCATTTTACAACAATTTCATTACAAGGACTATACAAAAGCTACTGATTATAAATATACATTATTTTCACATATCATCATCACATCTAAAAACACGCATTGTATTAACATTTTCTATATGTCGTCATTTGTAACTTTTTTATTATGTTTTTGTTGCACTCTTGAATAGAACTTTGATCTTTGATACATTGATTTTATTTTTTAATTTTAACCCTTTCGCTTCTAGTATAACTTAGTACAAATTTCGTACTTCTACAGCGATACTTTAATTAACTTGAGTTTTTTTTCCCTTTCTTTCGTTTAGAATTTAGTACTTCCTAAATTGATTTATTTGGACAAATTCCTATGGTGCTTCATTTTTGGTCATAATGTTTCGAACTTCGTCATTTATACTCTTTAAAACTTGTTCATTATGCATAGAACTTTATTTTGATCTTTATAGTTCGGTACATGTTGTTATCTTATTTTGGAGATATCTTATTTATGATTTGGTTCAAGATGTACGTTTATAACCCTTTAATATTATGTTGCATGTATTGTGACAAAGTATCTTTGCTAAAATAAGCGATAAGGTATACTTGAACAATTAATAACTACCTATGGGGATACCACATGCATATTCTCTTAGCACCAAGAAATGACACCTTTCGTGATGGAGTGGAGTGATCAGTCCATGACCTATCCTTTTGTATGCTCTGGATATAAGCTTTGGTCATTTGATATATTTGTTCAGGTTGCATATGGGTCGACTCTAGTTTTCTATTATATTTTGCTAATTGTTGATTTTTTAGCGAACACACCTTCCGATTTGCATGCATTTGGATCGGCCGTTCCGATGTGTTGTTTGCCTGTGTGGCATTAGTCTGACTTGCCTGTGCACCAATATTTTGACTTGCATGTATGGTAAGGAATATTTTTTTTTATTTTGAGCTCGGTATGAAATAATCACTTAGTAACTTTGATTCAGCCTTCCATTTCATTTCGTTAGTTCTGTTAATTCAGTTATATTTGTTCAGACTTTGGAAATTAAATTATTGTCGGTATTTATGCTTGAGACTTTTCTCAGTTTCTGTTTAATTAGAATTTTATATTTCAAATATGCTTTTTTTGTATATATTTATCTGTACTGGGCATTTGGCCCATGTTGTGTTTTTCTCCCTGTAGGTTTGCAGGGTTATTTTAGGATTCATGTGAAGAAAGCTATTATTGACCATCTAGATTGATTTGACATTGGATTTTATAATTGAGAATATTATGTAAATTTTTAAAGAATTATTTAATTCGACATTTATGATTTTAGGTTATTATATATTTGAAGTTACTTTATTTACTTATTTTGAGGTTTATTGTGTTTTGCACGTGATCTCGCTTTCCTATTCGAGAAGGGGGTGTTACAGAGATGCTATGAGAGCTTAGGTTATGATTTTATAGATTATCTTTACGCTTGAAATGTGAGTTATGGGTAAACTACTGGGTAGACATAAGAGTTTGTTCCGATTTGGTTCTTTGTTTGCTTGGTTTTAATGTTGACCAATTAGCGCTCTCTTTTCGGTTTGTAATTGATTTGAGAAATGTGAAAAAAAATTGTCAATGTTATTATTGTCATGCGATGGAGCACTGTTATTGATTTGATATTGTGATTGGATCACTAAGGTGGGTTATACTATATTTTGTACGGTAAAGAATTGATCATATGTGAAATGAGATTATGATATGAGTATTTGTACAAGTAAGTATTTCCTTCTGGAGAATTATTTGATAGAGTTGTCTTTTACTAATAATTTATTATGATCTTAGAATTAATGATTTGATTTGGGTTATGTTTCGACTTTTGTTAAGTTTGTGGTATAATTTGAGATATGTGCATTGGGAGAATAATATGATGAAGTGATGATTATATAACTCTAGAGAATATATGGCGAACATAACTGGCAGATATCTGAGGTAATTAAATTAATCATTTGAAGGAAATGAATTTACAACTATTTACTAGTAGAATGTTAGAGTTATTTTGTATGAAATTCTGTACAATAGAAAGAGAATATTTCTGTATTTGTTTGGTTAAGGTTTGCAATAAGAGATTAATTAGTTTATTAAGTGATTAGATAGTAAGTGATAAAATTTGATGATTTGAATGATCTTGAACAATTTATATTAGGCAGTTTGTTTATATAGTTAATAGAATATGGGACTTGGAATTTGAAGTGATGACCATGAGTTTTTAGGAGTTTATCTTTTGAAAGGGTTACGGTATTTGAGAACTAATTCATATTTAGCTTGTAATATTTTGAACCTCTTTAGATTTTTAGGAAAACAAGTGATATAATTGTGGAATTGTCTTGACTCGAGATACGATGTTCTTAGAGTTTTGCAAGAATTTGTATTAAAAAAAATTATATTAGATCCAGCTCATGTGTAGAACGTGAGCATTGTGCATATTAAAGATAATTCTAAATGTTTTGAGTATCTGAATCATATTATTGTTGTGGAGAAAATTTTGTGTTGTTGAACTATGTTCTTAATTAATGTTTGTGAAAAATTATGTAATGTAAAAAATTAATAATAATATTTTGTGTAGCTTATTTGAATTCATAGGACAAAATTCTTTTAACGGAGGAAGAATATTATAACCTGAATTTTTCTTTTAAAATTAATTTAATGTTGATTTGGGTTTCCTAAATGCACAATTGAATTTGAAAAGGTAAGTTATAAATTTTTTTTTCTTTTATTTCTTTTGAAAAGTTAAATTTTCTTTATTAGATAATTAATTAATTGAATTAATTAAAATTATGCAGTATATTAGGGTTTTAGTAACTCTTATATTGTTTCCTATTATATTTAAAGAAAGAAAGATAAAACTCAATCCTATTTTAACTTGATTAGTTGAATTCCTGAGTAGAATCCTTATGTGTTCTCCAACACTTTATAAAAAAGAAATATACTCCATCTGTCCCAAATTAAATACCCAGTTTTGACTTTCTTAGTCAAATTAACTATTTTTAGAATTAATAATTAAGCATATAGAAATACTTTTTTGAAATTATACAAATTGGAGTTTGTAGTAAATTGTATATAGTTTCTTATAGTTATAATATCTTCACCTAAATTTTCACAAAAATGGTACAAAAATTGGTTTTAGAAATGATTAATTTCACAAAAAAAGGTCAAAACTCGACCTTTAATTTCGGACAGAGGGAGTAATTAATTCACCCGACATCGAAATTCAGTAATTCAAAGCATATTTCTTCAGTTTTGAAAAGGGAGAAAAGTTATATGATATCATCTTCCTACCTTAAATTGATGAAAACCGAAACATGTCTTGATTCTCGTCACTATTTTGGGTCATAACTTTGTCAGATCTTGTCTCAGTCCTATTAACTCCGAATTTAGTAATTCTTAAGTCTAATTTGTGTATTTTTTGGAGCCCTACACTTTTCATGAAGATGCTAAGAGCTTTGGAATATCATAACAGGCTTGAAGATCAGATTCGTCACTGATACGAAATTGAAGATGAAAGAACAAGAAGAGAAAGATAAATATTATTTTGTATTATAGCTTTAAGTTTTGATACGTGAGATTTAAATTAGAGATTGTTTTTATTAAAAATATAGTCATTGAATTAAAAGCCATGATAATCAGAAAGAGGATGTGAATTTATGTAAGAAATATAATTCGATTGAATGTAAAAGTTAAAATCGAAAAATTCTTCTATATTTTTAAGGTCTATTGCGTATATTATATCTCCTAATCCAACCATTGGATCCTTATAAATTTTGTATATGTTATACATATATACGTTAAAAATATTTTCACCAAATTTGAATCGTTAAAGTTTATCATATGATTTATTATGAATTTTAATAAGTTTTTGATGTGGGATTTTTGTAGCAGAATTTTCAGCGATGAATACTCATTTTCAAAAAAAAGATAATTTAATGATTTTAATTTTGATTTGGGTGATTCTTGAGTCTAAGGGGGAGTACTTAAGGTCTAGTTTTGTTCAAAATTATAAATTTAACCAACGATTTTAAATTACGAGTGATATGACTAGACAGTGGACTGATGTATTAAAAATATTTTGACAGTTTTCGAGTATAAATAATGATCTAAGGATAATAATTATGGGAACCTTGAATGAGTTAAAAAGTGTTTTAAAATTATTTATTTTGATCTAAGGATATAAAATTATTTGTTTTGACTTTATTTAACTTGAGGCAAATATTTTTCTAGTGGTGAGTAAGATTTTGTGCTTGGCATAGTTAGCCTTTAAGGTTAAGACTTTGTTGATTATGTTGTGAGTGAATTCGATAATCAGGTACGAATTTTGTATTATGCTCCTTTGATTATTATTGTATTATTTATATATCATGTTATCTCGTTATTGTAACATTTTACTTATGTTTCCATTACACTATTGAATAGAACTTTGATCTTTGATAACTTGACTATATTTTTTAATTTAAACCTTTTCACCTCAAGAATAACTTGGTTTGGATTTCATAGTTCTTCAACAATACTCCAAGTACTTTGATTTATTTCTTTTTGCATTAGTTTAGAATTTGATACTCCCTAGACTGATTTAGTTTGAAAAATTCCTATGTTGCTTCATTTTTTATCTTGATTTTTCAAATTTCGTCATTTATACTTTTTAAGACTTGTTCATCATGCATAGAACTTTATTTTGATCTTTGTAGAGTGGTATATCTTGTTACCTTATTTTGGAGACATCTTATTTATGATTTAATTTGGTTCAATATGTACGTTTAGAACATTACAAAAAAAGGGTCATTGCCAACGATCATTGCCATCGCCAATGACCTCTCTAACGTCGGCAATGAGGTCATTGGCGATGGCAATGCCCATCGCCCTAAGGGTCGTCGCCCCTGGTTCGTGTCGTTTCGACGCTCGGGGTGAGTTTTGATCTATATTTTTCTAAGTTTTCTTTAATTTATACAAGTTCGGCAAACGAGCTGATAACTCGGCCTCCGGATCTCAGAATCGAGTCCCGTAAGTTGTAACGTATTCGAAATATCTATGAGGTGTTATGTCTATGGTTTCGTATCCTTTCGACGCCCGGGGCGGGTTTTGGTCTCTTTTTCGTATATTTTTTTAAGTTTTCTTTAATATATGTAAGTTAGGCAAACAAGCTGATAACTCAGTCTCCGGAGCTCAGAATCGAGTCCCGTAAATTGTAATGTATTCCAAATATCTTGAGGTGTTATGTCTATGGTTTCGTGTTGTTTCGACTCCTGGGGCGAGTTTTGGTTAATATTTTTCTAGGTTTTCTTTAATTTATATAAGTTTGGCAAACGAGTTGATATCTCGGCCTCCGGATCTCGGAATCGAGTTTCATAAGTTGTAATGTGTTCTAAATATCTCTGAAGTGCTATGTTTATGGTTTCATGTCGTTTCGACCCCCGGGACAGGTTTTGGGCTATTTTTCGACTATTTTTTTAAGTTTTTTTTTAATTTATACAAGTTCGGCAATAAGTCGGATAGCTATATGTTTGACAGTTTATACTTAAAATATAATTACAAATTAAAAGATATATATAAAGACATACATTAATATTTGTATTTACCTCTCGAATATGTGGAGGAAAGAAGTTGGCCAAGACTACCGCGCATACACGAACGGCCTCCTCTCGGACCAGACCCATGAGCTCGTCAGCAGATGATGTAGGATCTATGGAACCGTGGACGACCTCCTGAGCAAGATGGTAGATCCGCTGTTGTGAGGGTACGCCTGATTGTATATCACTGCTCTCCATGAACCCCTCTATGATCTGCCGAAAGAAATCGTCCGATAATAAAAGGCCGACACTCGATCCACTCGCACCACCTGCTTCGGTGGGTGGGCGATGCCTGGCTCTCACAACAGGCACTATAGTGTAAGCTGGGACCCATAAAATGCCCACAACTCGACCCTTCTTCGGCCCCCTATAGCTTACAGCCAGTCTTCTATCTTTTCATCCTCGCGCGTCGAGGGATCTACGTCGCTATCAGCTCTCTGGCTTCTCCGGGCCTCAGTAAGGCTCTCGAACCGTCGCTGAAAAACACATAAATAGTTAAAAAGCACAGTTTTTTAAAGAATATGAATACGAATTGCATGAATTCAAATACAAACTAAATAAAAGGATAAAATTACTTACAGCAATGCCCTCTGCCTCAAGTGAGATATAACCACCATCACCTTTCTTCTGATGGGCGTGCCACCAAAACTCTAAGCGGGAAAGTGGGCGCTTAAGAGTATCCTTGAGTCTCTCTCTGAAAAGGTCGTATGACTGAGACCCTGTGCAGTGTGGCAGATGACTTTGCTGTCGGGCTACTGTACGCTGTGCCGGCATCTTGTAAAAAGCAACGACCTCCCAAATGCTGCACATCTGCTCCCAAACTGCAGCACTAAGGAAATCTTGTGACATCTCTAAGCGTCTGTACATCTGCCATCCTGACATGAGCATGAGGGGATTAGAAATTTATAACAATATTTCGACTCAAGCTCGAGAGGTTCAGTAAATGAGCTTAGGTGATTGGATTGAAAACAACTCAAGGATGCTTATATTAGAGTTCAAAACAAGACATCGAATCCGTGTTCGTTGTGTGGTTTTGGTATCAATAATGTTATGTTCCAGTTCATGATGGGGATTGCAAGTTTATGGCCATTGTTATGAATATCCAAGCATGAATGGGAGCTTTCAAACTATCACGCGATTACACGAGGTTAGATTGCACGGAAAACAAAATCGGAATTTGGGATTTAGGGAGCTCGCCCCGGCAAGCTCAGCAACTCTATTGAGCTCGCCCCGACGAGCTCGTCTCTGTCCAGCTCGACCCAGCACGTCGCCCTGACCGAATCATTTCTGTCGAACTCGCCCTGGCGAGCTCATGCAGGCCAATTTTCACGCCCTAGTAAGACCTCGCCCCGGCGCGGTCATCAAAATCCAGCTAATGCATTTTTCGAGATTCTAACACGGAATTACCTTATTAATTAGTTATTTTCAGTATCTTTTCTGATTTCTATTGTAATTAGGTTACTTCTAGTTTAGAGTTTGATTCTAAATTGATTGTTATTTCCTTTTTAAGATTCTAGGATTATATAGCTAGTATAAATAGGTTTTATGCTTGTAATTCAATTCAATTATTATTCAGAGTTTATTCATAATTGAGAGTTATTCTCTACTTTTGGTTCTTTGAAGAATTTCTAAGCTATTTTCTTAGTTTTTCTTTGAGATTCCTAATTAACTTATCATACAACAATCTATAGTTGTGTGTCGCGTTATTCTACCGCATCATACAATCGTATGAAGATTATCATTTGTTCTTCAACGAGGGTCTAAGTATTGTTGGTGTTCCATACTTCGCGAATTCAACTGCTTGATCGAAATTATCAAGATTCTCGTCTTAAAAATAGACGTTGGGTTAAGGTATCGAGAGAGTTCCATCAAAGTTGCTTACTAGAAACGATCCGGGCGACAACTACCTCACGCAAGCGTGCCGTGGAGTCTATCGTTTGGTATCAAAGCTAAGCCTTTCTAGTGAGTTACTTATCTTTAAATTTTCTGTTGGGTATTTAATTGTGAAAAAAAATATTCGCGAGTTAAAAAAAAGGAAAAAATTATTATTGTTGCAATTGCCTGAGTTTCATAAGTTTATGATTATTTGGATTTTATTGAAGAAATAATTATTTGATTATATTGTTGGAATTCGTGAATTTTGAGGAGATTGAGTTTTCACTCAAGAGGATTTTAATTGGTGATCGAAAATTTTGGTGGTTATCGTACGTCACACTTGTTATATTTTGTTTTGTGATAAGTTCTTGTTTAATTAAATAGAAACTGTGATATTTGTTTGATGAATTCAAAAAGAACCTATTAGAGGGAATTAGAGCGGTAAAAAGCAAGAGTGTGAGATCAATTGAGGGTAAAAGCCTAATTGTGTGATACATAAGCGTTTTCATAATTGTGTAATACATTGTTTGATCGAAACACGTAGGGGAGTGTGTGAGAAAAATTTTCTTTATCTACTAACCTTTATTTTGAAGCAAATATGTATAGCTATGGGTATGGAAATTCTTATGAGTTTCAAAGGAATTCCTTTCAAGGCAGACGCGATCCTGATGCTTATTTAAGATGGGAGGAAAATATGGAGTGAGAGTTTGACTATCATGGCTGTTCAGAGCAGAGGAAGTTCAAACTTGCAGTTCAAGATTTTTTTGATCATGCAGCTACATAGTGGGATCAACTTGTGATTAGCAGGAGAAGATGTGGAGAGTATTCGATCGAGACATAGAAAGAATTAAAAATTATCATGAGGAAGCGGTTTGTTCCAAGACAGCTTAATCGGAGGAATGAGTATGCATCTCCAAGACGTGTAGAGCAACCTTCAAGGCGATCAACTTGGGATGATGACAAGGAGGTTCATAGACGGATAGATAGGCATGGAGATTCGCATCGACAACAACCACGCGAAACTCCTAGGGCATATGTGGAGCCAATATCAATTGAGGACATCATGAGAACATATAATAAGATAAGGAACGATCATTTGAAGTGGCAACAAAACACCCAGCAGACGAGGAAGGAGTGAGATTAGCCGAAAGAGGAAGAAGAGATAATAGAATATACAGTCCAAGGAGAGTTGTTAGATTCCAATGTTCGACATGAAGTCCATGATCCCGAGGAAGAAAGTGAGCTACAAAAATAAAGTGAATGACAAAAAGAAGTTGTTCAAAAGATTGAGTGTGAAAAAGAAAAGATTGAAAAGAATGAAAAAGGAAAAGTTGAGAAGAGAGAGAGTAAAAATAAACGAGAGAAAGAAATAGTAGATAGTAAGAGTGAAAAAATAGAGGAGAGTGAGTTGGAAAGTCAGTTGTATTTTGAAAAGCCAATGATTGTACATTCGTACCAGACGACACTTTTGAATACTAATAAGATTAACTCTTCTTTGTCTAGTTCTGTTTTGTCTCTTGTACAGGTTGTTAAAATATACCCCATGCTATCATTCCGTATCAATCAGCTTATAGTATTCCCGAGAAGACGGCGGAGTTATTGTTGGTCGATTTGGCAACCGAAAAACTCGCGCAAGTATACGCAGTCTAACAAGTAATATAATGATAAGTTGAGTGTCGAACCCACGAGGAACTATTGCTAATATTTACCAAGTACCGACTTTATATCGCTTAAGTCTTATTTAAACAGTTAAAAAGAAGATATGTAATTAATCTAACTAATTCAAATTGTTAAAGCAAGTAAATGGATAACGATTGGTATCTAAGGTGCTGCAAGCTAAGATTATAATTATTTCCCCGCACAAGCATTCTGTCGAACACTTGGTGTGCTATGTTTTATCGAACGTCATAACTATCTCTCTTTGGCCTAATGGTCACGTCGGAATGTCGACCGAGAACTCATAAGCATTCATACCCTTCTTCCAAGGTTAGTATGAACGTCTCCTATCAAAGATCTACCCAAAAAGGAATAGAACTGAAAAGATCATTAAAGCTAGGTAATAATCCTCGCATTCCTATGCGAATTATTCAAGCAGAGAATTAAAGCATGGGTTCTTAATTAGGCCACACATGGCATATAAGTATATTCCTATCTCATACACAAATTATGCAATCTATTGGTATAGACAAATCCTAATCACATGCCAACATATCTAGACATGCATCTATAATCCACTTCCATTTCTTATAGATTACCAAAATAATCACTAAGGTCTTCAGCAAGAATCATTAAGCACAGATATATTGAACCAAACCAAATGGTACTAACCAAAGAGATAAGCTAATCAATTCAAATAACAAAGGGTTTCATTATAACCTTAAAGCAAATATTTAGTTCATAACTTTTAAGCTAAACATAATTAGCAATAAATACAACATTTATAGATTACAACATCAAAGGAAATACTAAAGAAGAATAAACTATGTCAAGCCTTCTTCAATCTCCAAGAAAACCAATCAATAATGCTTTCCAATCCATGTTGCTAAGTGCTCTTGATGTTCCCAGGAATTCCAATCCTCTCACTAATCTATGTTACTAACTAAAGCTATTTACAAAGCTAAAGAGAAAATAAACTAAGCTAAGCTGTGGAGATGAGAGAAAATATGGGCTTCTAAGCTTACCCCTATGTCCTCTCTCTCCCTTTCTACCTCTAGGTTGCTGATGAATTGAAGGATTATGCATTTGGGTCATTAGGTTAGGCATTTAACAACCCTGTTCTACCCAGAATTCGTACTTGGCACTGCGGCGTGGGCATTTGGCCTGAAACTCGCGCTGCGGCGTCAAGCATGACCTTGGCTACTGCTAGTTCGCGCTGCAGCATGGCCATTTACACTAGGAAATCGCGCTGCAGCGAGGGTCCCTGAGTCTGGATTTCCAGCTTCGACGTCTGTTGGAAAAATGATCATAACTTCTTCGTCCGAACTCGGATTAAGGCTTTAAAGAGGCTATGGAAAGCGAAGTAGTAGCTCTACAACTTTCATAACTGGAGCTCGTCGAGATAATGGCCGGAGCAAATCTCAAATGGAGCTCGAAGCAACTGCTGTGTAAAATTCATGCCAAATCCGATGGTAAAATGACCCTAACTCTCTCATACGAACTTCAAATTAGATGATTCTGGATGCTCTGGAAAGCTAAGACAAGGATCTACAACTTTCGTTCTTTGAGTTTTGAGAGATTCGGATTAGATCATGGGTGAAATTGAGAAACAAGCAGCTAGAATGCCAAATTCAAGCCAAAAACGCATCGATCCAAGGGGCCTTTATTTCAACTCCTGCAAAACAGCGTAAAAACAAATACAAATAATACAACAAAATATAAAAGTAATATAAAGCCACATTGAATAACAAATAGATAAAAATACATAAAAATAAACATAAAGTACCTAACAACATACAAATTCATCAAGTCGAAAGTACCAAATTCGTAGGTATAAAAATCACTCATCAAATACTCCCAAACTTAAATCTTTGTTTGTCCTCAAGCGAAACTACCTATAAATCAAAAGTAAATATATAACTGCGAATCATATCCAACAACTATATACTAGCATTGCGGCCTCAATTATAAGAATGATGATTTCAAAGGAGAAGCAAAGTCATAAATAAGGCTTTAATCAAACTTCTAGTTTAGACTGCTACTGATCCAAATCTGTGTGTGTGACTACCAACTGTTCTAACTAATTATAATTCATACGCATAGACAATTGCAAAAAAAAGAAAAAGAAAAATCCCAACTTTACACGCTCAAATTACATCAAGAATTCAGAATAAGATACAAATGCGAGAACGGATCACTCGGTATTAGCATGAGAACGACTAGAACTGATTTGTGCAAAATTCGGCTACCTTAGGCTGAGTTACCCATGTAGCAAGCTTTCGATCAATGACTCCCAAGCCAGATAGCTTTAGGGCACTAGGCGTAGAACAGCCCTAAGGATCTAATAACTCAAGTAACACTATCCACGTAGCCAAACATAAGCCAAACTAGAATTTTATTCGACATATTTTAACTAATCCAACCTCAAGCATGGCTGTGCAATGTCTAATCACATTAGGCTATTCAGAGTTACCCACGTAACGAGCTTTTGATCAATGACTCCCAAGCTAGATAACTTTAGGGCACTAGGTATAGAACACCTCAAAGGATCTAATAACTCAAGTAACAAGGGCCACGAAATTAAACTTAGTCAACTGAGGTTTTCAACTTATTCTTTCTTCTTCTTTTTTTTCTTTTTTTATTCTATAAATGCTCTAACACGACGAATGTATCCGAACTTGCATAAGAATCTAAATCTTACTATCATAGACTCACTTAAGCTAAAAAGAGTTAATGCAAAAATTCCATAGAACATTACCAATAAGTCTATTAGAAGCATAAATAGCTATAACAGTTGGCATGTGCTCAATGGTCTAGACAAGATCAACAACAGTCTTAACTAACAATTTATCTAAAATCTCATTCATAAATGCTTGACCTCTTTGACAAAGCCATAATATACGCATATCACTGGTTACAATCAAAAATTTTGACTAAAAATAACCCACTAATTAGATAAACAGTTCAAGATAGGGTTAATCAAAAGTCATCTCATGGCCCAACCAGATAAATAAACCTTAACAATAATAAATGCTCAAAATAGGGTCTAAACATGGCACAAAAAATATAAATATAGATATGCATCCATTCATAACTACTAAAATGTAACATGGATAAAAATAAGCAATAAACATTCATACATACTCCATGCATATCAAAACTGATAGTCATAATCCATGATTGCAATTAATAACCTAATTTGCAGCCCAAAAAAAACTAACAAAAAGTACTGATGGCAATACTAGAGTACTAATGGCATCCTAGTACATGAAAGCTATAATAAGCAAAAATAAATAAGAAAAGCTGATAACACCCCCAAACTTCAGATGGCCAATGCCCTCAATGGCTGAATAGGTGGAAAGGAGAATCAATCTATGCTATCATCGTCTGGGATCTCATCGTCACCCTCTTCATTGCTCTCCTCTACAATAGGTAATAGTGGTGGAAATGGCGCGAAGACGGGAGGCTCCGGGAATGGCATGTATTTTTTTTTATCCTAAAAAAATAAAAACTCGTTGCTGGCACTGTGGCGCGATGCTTGCTTTGTAAATTCATGCTGCAGCGTGACGCTTCAATGCGCAATAACAAAGGCTCGCTGCGGCGTCACTTGAAGGCAAAAAGGGCGTCGCTGCAGCGTAACTCTCTAGTGTACTGTGTTTGATTGCTGCTGCAGCGTGAATTTGTGCCACTGCAACGTGGAGTCTTTGCATGGGAGGGTTCGGTGTTGGTGCTGCGGCGCCAAGCTTGCCTTGTAAACTCACGCTGCAGCATGAGTGCTGGCTCAGCCGCATTTATGCAAGTTTCCTGCAGGCAACCCAAATCAACACTTAGCTTATAAAACCATTAACCAAAAACAAACTATAACTAAAAACTAAACACTTACAAACACAAAATAAGAAATCACAAGTTAGAGACTTCTATCCGTGGAACTTAGAAGTACATGAACAAGAATGTCAAAACCGCACTTCTAAAAGATCCCATGTAATTGACAGAAGTTCTACCAAAATATTTATATAACCACTAGGATTTAATAAATCATGGTTACTCAAAAAGGCTACTAAGACTAATATGAACTAATGGTTACCAAAATCTTTTAGAAATAGGCTACCCTACTTACTAACATGTTTAATAAAGGAAAGATGCTATAAATAGCATATGCACATATTACTATCCTAAAATGAACAAAAGCATGACAATAACCATGTATATTACTAAATTGCTAAAATTAGATGAAAACAAAATTATGAAGATGACAAAATTATAAAAGTGATACTGAGATGGGATAGCCTCCCCATTGAGCGCTTGTTTTAAAGTCGACGGCCCGACTCTACGCAGTTACTTTCAGTCTGGCTCATATGCAAAGATGACCATATCATGCTGCCTATTGGTCTTTTCCTTGATGTTCACGGCGGATATAGATGATTGGCCACCCCCAAACTTCACTTCATCCTTTAGAACGAAGAACTTTTTGTTGTTTGAATTATCCACTAATTCTCCATTCTCATCGAAATGGAAGCATTCTCCTTGCACTAGTGGGCCCTCTGGGATTTCAACAACTTGGAGCGCGGTTTCCAACTTTTCATCAGTCTTGAATTTATAACCCTCCATGATCGTCTTTTCTCCTAACTCAGAATCCTCAGATTTGTCAAAGCAAAGTTTGACATATCCCTTTACAGCTTCGTGAGACTCACCGCCTTTTCCTTATGTATCCACCGTGCAATGCTCGTCACTCCCCTCGTTGTGATCAATAACGACAGGTAGACTGCTTTGTGGTAAATTCATAATCGAATTGATAAGTTGCCCCATTCGGCTCTCGAGATTTTGCAATGAGGCATCTTGGTTTGCTTTTCGAACCTCATTTCTCTCCATAAAGTTGGTAAGGAGCTCT
This sequence comes from Aralia elata, assembly GCA_034770075.1. Classification (NCBI taxonomy): domain Eukaryota; kingdom Viridiplantae; phylum Streptophyta; class Magnoliopsida; order Apiales; family Araliaceae; genus Aralia; species Aralia elata. Next base: position 31,287,270 of record CM068386.1, on the reverse strand, counting down.
TCAAGCCTTCTCTCTTCTTCTCGTTCAGAGTTCATGGAAGGGCTAAGGTCCAGCTGAGATGTCACCTCATATTGTGGCGGACACTGATATTCGGATTCTGCCTTATAGGAAAGATTTAGATCATAATACTGCTCTTAAATGTAGTCCCATGAGTTTGGATGACCCTGACAGTTTGGATGATAGTAAGTCAGTTCATTGTCAGCTAGTTCCTGACAGTAGACGTTCTGAGTGGACTGACACTCAAGATTGTTAGGAAATCTCAAGAGGTTTGCAATTTGATCTTGCAAATGCTCAAGTATTTCTTCCAATCTTGATTGTGCCGCCCTTTCAAAAGACCATTGATAAAAATTTTCGTCCATCTTGAGAGAACTTAAAAACAAAACAAAGCAAAAGGAGATTAAATACAGATATACAAGTTCAAATTAAGACTAAATTGATTGAAATCAATATTGGACAATCTTAGAATAAATAATTCCCCGGCAACGGCGCCAAAAAATTATTGGTCGATTTCGCAACCGAAAAACTCGCACAAGTATATGCGGTCTAACAAGTAATATAATGATAAGTTGAGTGTCGAACCCACGAGAAACTATTGCTAATATTTATCAAGTACCGACTTTATATCGCTTAAGTCTAATTTAAACAGTTAAAAAGAAGATATGTAATTAATCTAACTAATTCTAATTGTTAATGCAAGTAAATGGATAACGATTGGTATCTAAGGTGCTGAAAGCTAAGATTATAATTATTTCCCCACACAAGCATTCTGTCGAACACTTGGTGTACTATGTTTTATCGAACGTCATATCTATCTCTCTTTGGCCTAATAGTCACGTCGGAATGTCGACCGAGAACTCATAGGCATTCATACCCTTCTTCCAAGGTAAGTATGAACGTCTCCTATCAAAGATCTACCCAAAAAGGAATAGAACTGAAAAGATCATCAAAGCTAGGTAATAATCCTCACATTCCTATGCAAATTATTCAAAGCAGAGAATTAAAGCATAAGTTCTGAATTAGGCCACACATGTCATATAAGTATATTCCTATCTCATACACAAATTAGGCAATCTATTAGTATAGACAAATCCTAATCACATGCCAACATATCTAGACATGCATCTATAATCCACTTCCATTTCTTATAGATTACCAAAATAATCACTAAGGTCTTTAGCAAGAATCATTAAGCACAGATATATTGAACCAAACCAAATGGTGCCAACCAAAGAGATAAGCTAATCAATTCCAATAACAAAGGGTTTCATTATAACCTTAGAGCAAATATTTAGTTCATAGCTTTTAAGCTAAACATAAGTAGCAATAAATACAACATTTATAGAATACAACATCAAAGGAAATAATAGAGAAGAATAAACTCTATCAAGCCTTTTTCAATCTCCAAGAAAACCAATCAATAATGTTTTCCAATCCATGTTGCTAAGTGCTCTTGATGCTCCCAGGAATTTCAATCCTCTCACTAATCTATGTTGTTAACTAAAGCTATTTACAAAGCTAAAGAGAAAATAAACCAAGATAAGCTATGGAGATGAGAGAAAATATGGGTTTCTAAGCTATCCCCTATGTCCTCTCTCTCCCTTTCTACCTCTAGGTTGCTGATGAATTGAAGGATTAGGCATTTGGGTCATTAGGTTAGACATTTAACAACCCTGTTCTGCCCATAATTTGTGCTTGGCATTGCGGCGTGGGCATTTGGCCTGGAACTCGCACTGCGACGTTAAGCATAACCTTGGCTACTGCTAGTTCGCGCTGCAGCGTGGCCATTTACACTAGGAATTCGTGCTGCAGCGAGGGTCCCTGAGTCTGGATTTCCAACTTCGACCTCTGTTGGAAAAATGATCATAAGTTCTTCATCCGAACTCGAAGTTAGGCGTTTAAAGAGGCTATGGAAATCTAAGTAGTAGCTCTACAACTTTCATAACTGGAGCTCATCGAGATAATGGCCGGAACAAGTCTCAAATGGAGCTCGAAGCAACTGCTGTGTAAAATTCATGCCAAATCCGATGGTAAAATGACCCTAACTCTCTCATACGAACTTCAAATTGGATGATTCCGGATGTTTTGGAAAGCTAAGACAAAGATCTACAGCTTTCGTTCTTTGAGTTTTGAGAGATTCGGATTGGATCATGGGTGATATTGAGAAACAAGCAGCTAGAATGCCAAATTCAAGCCAAAAACGCATCGATCTAAGGGGCCTTTATTTCAACTCCTGCAAAACAACGTAAAAACACATACAAATAATACAACAACATATAAAAGTAATATAAAGCCACATTGAATAACAAATAGATAAAAATACATAAAAATAAACATAAAGTACCTAACAGCATACAAATTCATCAAGTCGAAAGTACCTAATTCGTAGGTATAAAAACCACTCATCAGTTACCAAGGCGAGTTGGAGAATTGATGGAGCCCATCTTCACCAAGGCATGTATAGTGGATGAAGACATGAGTTTGTATGCTATTCATGAGATTATAGTACCTAAGGAGGATAAGACGTCGAGCATGTTTGTCGATTTTAAATTGGTAAACGAGTATCTTTGTTATGTTCTTTACTTAGATAATATGTTTGAGAAGTTGCATAGTACTTGTGTTTTATCTACACCTAATGATGAACATGTGATGATATTGCCTAATCGAATTAGCATAAGAGTAAGTAATGAATGGAAAGTTGTGTCTACATGTGATTTGTATATATGGTTAGATTTCTGTTAGATTAACTGATGCATCTAGTATTTTCATGAGTTATTTAAAACATGTTTTTCATGCTTCCATGGATAAATTTATATTTGGCTATTTGGATGGTAAAATCGTCTTTATTATAAACTGTGGAGGATATTTGATATTTGTCGAGTTAGTTTATGAGCATGCGTTATATTCTCGTTGTCAATATTCTTACTATCATTTGGTAAATTCTCATTGTCAAAGTGCATATCTTCGTAGAATTTATCCTAGTGATTATTATGGGTATTCTCGTTTTCAACATTTGTATTTGCATGCAACTCATTATAGGGTTTTTCATTCACATATTGAATTAGGTTTTGGTATAAATCAATCTTTACATGGCATGTCATTAATTGATAATGGTAGTGATCATGATTCTTTAGTAGAGAAATCTTCATTGCATGATTTTGAGAATGTTGTCTTGAATAGAAAAGAATTACTATCATTTGGTATTGTTTTAAAAAGTGTTTATCATCAGATTGGAATGAGATATGATTTACATGCTTGTTTAGTTAAATCAATTGGATTAACTAATGCATTAAATATTTTTGTATTAAATCATATTTTGCATTCTTTCATGAAAAAATTTGTTAATATTTGTTTTGATGATATTCTAACTTTTATCTACACTTAGAAAAATTCTTTAGCATGTGTTGAGTTTGATTGTGTTCATCGTAAATGTGCAATTGAATTTTCATCTTGTGAAGTTGGGTGTGACCTTTTTAGTCCATTGTTGCGATTAATTGAATGTGTTAATGTCAATGGAAAGGGAAATGTTGACTTTGTTTTGCAAATTCGAGATGAGTTCTTACTCATTGAGGAGGAAAACATGATTCATTGTGCAAAATAATTCGAACAACGCATTAAGAGTCTATAGGGAAGTATTTCATTTTTTGTTCTAGTAGACTATGCATATGTTTTCGAGTTTCGTGAGTTTTCTGTGATTTTACAAAAGATGCATGATATTTGTTTTTATTTTGTGTTTAATCCAGGAATTCAAGAGTGTTTGCTTGAACAACGTGATAAGTTTCAAAGATTAATATTTGACCCAGGTGTAGTGGAGTGTTTGATGATACGAGTGGACGAGTTTACTAGGTTGTCCTTTGATTCAAGAATTTGTCAATGGGTGTATTTGCGAATGATGAGGATCATTAGATTGATTTTTGATCCAGGAATTCGTGATTGGGTGAAGGTGCAACGTGAAGAGTTCTACATGCTGATATTTGATCCAGGAGGGAATAGAACTTTTCATAATTTTTCTTATGTTTATTTTATTACTTAAAGGTTTAGTTTACTAGGTAGGAATTTCGTTTGCATATTTGCTTTGAATTCTAATTTGGTTTGTTCTGTTGTAAGAACAGGTTAGTGGATAAATCCTTTTCAAGAGGAGGAGATGCTAGATTTGAGGACAAATCCTTTTGAAGAGGAGGGGAATGACACAAGTATGAGGTGGTCAGAAATTTATGACAATCTTTCGACTCAAGCTCAAGAGGTTCAACAAATGAGCTTAGGTGATTGGATTGAAAACAACTCAAGGATGCTTATATTAGAGTTCAAGATAAGACATCGAATCCGTGTTCGTTGTGTGGTTTTGGTATCAATAATGTTATGTTCCAGTTCATGATGGGGATTGCAAGTTTATGGCCGTTGTTATGAATATCCAAGCATGAATGGGAGCTTTCAAACTATCATGCGATTACACGAGGTTGGATTGCACATAAAACAAAATTGGAATTCGGGATTTAGGGAGCTTGCCCCGGCGAGCTCAGCAAGCCTATTGAGCTCGCCCCGGTGAGCTCGTCTCTATCTAGCTCGCCCAGCATGTCGCCCCGCCCCAATCATTTTTGTTGAACTCGCCCCGACGGGCTCATGCAGGCCAATTTTCGCGCCCCAGCGCGACCTCGCCTCGGCGCGGATTTTTCAGTATAATGAGCTTGCCCCGGCGTAGTCATCAAAATCCAACTGATGCGTTTTTTGAGATTCTGACGCATAATTACCTTATTAATTAGTTATTTTCAGTATCTTTTTCAGATTTATATTGTAATTAGGTTACTTTTAGTTTAAAGTTTGATTCTAAATTGATTGTTATTTCTTTTTTAAGATTCTAGGATTACATAGATAGTATAAATAGGTTTTATGCTTGTAATTCAATTTAATTATTATTCAGAGTTTATTCATAATTGAGAGTTATTCTCTCCTTTTGGTTCTGTGACGACCCGAAAATGTAAGAACCGAGAATTTGATATGAATTATATAAAGTGATTATATGAATGTATAATAGCTCATCAAGCCAATTAGGGCTACTTAAGTTAATATATTAATGGAATAGAAAAGAAAGCCAAGAAATAAGTTTATTAAATTATTTCTCAACGATATTAAAAATTTTTGTGACATATAGTGAATGATAGAAGAATAAGAATTGAGAAATAAATTTGTAATTTATTATATGTAATAAATATATGCATGTATATTTATCGTGCGTGCATAAATTGTTATGAAATAATTTATATTACGAAACGAAATCATTAGTTTAAGTATACAGAAATATTGTATATTTTAAATAAAGGATATTAAAATGAATTCTAGCATTGAATTATTTTGATAAAGAGAGAATTATTTTAATTGTAATATCTTATTTATTGAATAAATTTTCATTCGTAAGGAAATATGAGTGAATATGTGTTATGTGAATTAAATAAGTTAGTTAATTTATTTAATTTAAGTAAGCAAAGAAATGGATTTATATGTACTTGAATGAATATTAAGGACAAGGTATTACAATACCTATAAAGTTGATGTGAACAAAAGGATTATTCTTATTTAGTGGTTTTAGTATTTTAATTATATACTAGTGACTTAATTTAAAAGATTTATTTTATGTATCTCAATTAATTAATTTTATAACCTAATTAAGGCAAGTCTAATTGGGTTATAGAAATTAAAGGTACATGAGTAAGGAATTAAATTCTAAAGGAGTGAGATGTATACCCTAATTAAATAATTAGGAAAATATAAAATTAAGATATGGGGTAATGTTAATTTATAACCCCAACCAATTAATTATTTAAGGAAGCCCAAGTTTATTTTAATTAGTAGGTCAAACTAATTAAAATACAAGTCCAAACAATTTAATTTGGAAGCCCAGAGGAATTAAATAGGAGCCCAAAAGTTGATCCAACTTGAAAGGGGCATTGAAGTCATTTGATTAAGCAAAATTTGGCAATTAAAATAAATCACAAAATGGAGAAAAATGAGGAAAGATGGGCGGATGGAAAGGAGGGAGTAATTGGCATTGCTATAATCATTACATTGTTAAAATTATTTACACACAAGCTTAGGTGTCACTCTTTTATTTATTCTTATTCAAGATTGCAAGTATAAAGAGATAAGATAGAGAGAGAAGATATGTTGGAAGATTAGAATAGATATACAACATATATCTATACATATTTCCTAAAAACACAAAAATCTATTTTTATTTTCTCTTTCCTCTCACTTCCTATTTTGCTAAAGAAAGAAAACTAAAGAAAGAGAAAGAGGAGAGGGAGAGTTTGGATGGACTGAGGAGGTAAGGGGAAGATGATTTGATCTTCAAAATACTCAAGATTATCATCTACTTGGAAGGATTATGAAAGGCTAGCAAAGAATCAAGGTATAAAACACCTTTTATCTAAGTTATTTTTAGTTATTTAAATAAAAACTTGGATCTTTGATTTCAAACTTAAAAACTCTTAATCTATATGTTAATAAGTGTATTGTGCATAGATCTTACAAGATTGGGTGTTGATTTGTTGAAAAGAAAAGAAAAGAAAACTTAGTTCTGTAACGACCCCAAAATTCATACAATTCCAACTCTCGACTTCGGTCGTTAACAATACATCCATTTCCTGACTTTACAACATTATTCAATGCTAAACTTAATAAAATGCGGAATAATATTAATCTTTTCAGTTTTCTTTCTTTGTTTTCCCTGAATCATAACCTTTAATCACTTACATATTCTAGAATCATATTTACTTAATGATTCGCTTCATCAGAGTTATAATAAAATTAAAACTTCTAAATTCAATACCCTTTATACATCGGATAATATTAAATTATAACTCAATATAAATTTATCAACTCTACATCTGCTACACTTATTACATAATCAGATATATTTTTCAGAACCTCCATTATGGTTCAAAAATATTAATTTAAGCTAAAACAATTAATCTGCATGTATTACATCTAAATCATGGCATTCAAGCAGCACTTAACTTTACCTTGTATCTTTAACCTGCAAAAATGGTTATTTGCAAGAATGAGCTCGACAGCTCAGCAAAATCTAACAGTTTGCATGCATCACATAGGACATAGATAACATGCTCAACATCTAAATCATAATCATTTGACTAAACATATCATGCATAACGATCAACACTTAACAATTAGAGATTGAGTTCCATAACTCAATCAGCATTCTTTATTCAACGAACGTAGTCATATTTTGACTTTGTCGTTTCATACTTGCAACATATATAAAATACATCATGTTGTATATATCATAGATTAAAACAGTTTAACATTTAGTTCACATAACAAATAGGAACTGAAAGACTTGCCTGGTTTGTAGATTATCAAATACCAAAACCAGCTTATATATATCTGCACTTCACGTATCCTACACGATATATATATAATCATGTACATCATTTATTAGCCACGTAGCAACACTTAGTAACCGTTTAAATAACTCTACTCTACATTCCTTAATCTTTCCTTTTAATCGGTACACAATATTTAGTGTTTAAGTCCCGTTAGGACTCCTCATTAACCATACGGTTTATTAACAACAACCTCCTTTTTCATTACGTTCCATTTAATCGATACTTAACATTTAGTTATGTAATGATCTGAAATTTTCAAGGTTCATTATTAATTAAATAATGAATTTAATTTCTAATGACTTATTTTTTTGCATCTAAAATTTTTTTTTGGAAACCAACATGAGCTTGGTAGTATTATCGATAAATGTTGATATCAATAAATAGTTGAGATGACGAGTTTAATTAAATATTCAATTTATTTGGATATAACACGTTTAAGTGGAATAGATAATTTCATGAAAGAAGTATTTTTGAGTAAACGGATTTATTTCCATAATTGATGATAAACGAGTTATTTAATTTAAATGGTTAGATAATTAAACTAATTATTTCATTATAATACAAAAATTATAACTTTATTATTAAACCCAAGTTAGTAATCTATCAAGGGTGATTAATTGTGAAGGGAAGATTTATAAAAAATTACTTATGTCAACTTAGTTTTTTTTAAATTAAGGGGTAATTGATGGAATTTCTTTCAACTAGACCAACATTATTATTTGGACCCATTCTCCTTTTTATTTTCGGATGAACCAGCAGAAGGTCTTTGAAACCCTTTTCTATTTCTCCGGATGGGCCAAGCAAATGGATTGGGGGATTTATTCTTTAGTCTGCCAAGGAGGAGTTCGGGTATGTTGCCAGCTCAATTGGGTGATTAAAGGGGATTAGCTCAGTTCCGACGCAAACGCATGGGGTTGACCGGGTAAGGAAGAAAATCAATGGATACTCCCAAGTCCCCGAGTTCCAGCCGTGCGCCGAGCTAGTTCAGGACCTATTCCCAGGTTGCGTATCTACAGAGCTGTAATAATTACCTGTAGCCTGACTTGACCATCCAATTGGTTAACCAACGTGTATTAACCTTGTGTAATTGTTCTACGCGTGGGACATTAACCAGCGATTTGATTATAGTTTCTTTATAAATAGAGACTTCCCATTCACGTACCAAGCTGTTGAACTTATTTTCTTCCGGAATAGAAAGAAAGTTCTAGAGAGGGAGTTCTAGAGAGAGAGGGAGCATACCGAAGGAGAAGAAGGAAGAAGGAGACCCTAGCTAGCTTAGCAAAGTTTCTATATCATCTAGAGAGGATTTGCAAAGGTAAATCTTTAACTTAAATGATTTCCTTTTCGGTTAAAACTAAGTCATGTGTTCTTGTTTTTCTTTTAAGCTTCCATGCACGGTGGTTTGTATGCTATCCTTTTGGGTTGTTCTTGTTGCTTGGGGTTGGCTTATATCGTTACTAAGATGCTCTATAAGCTATTAAAAGCATTAAAATGAAACCAATATGGAGAAGACCCGTACCCCATGCATGAAAGAGGAAGAACATGAAAATAAATGACGTTCGGACATTTTAGTGGACTGTATATCTTTGATTTTGTGTGTGTTTATCTGTTTGTTATTGTGTTATTGTACGTCCATGAGTTACGAAGATAACCCAGTTGGAACGACATGAAAATATTTTGAATCAAAGTTTTGGTGAAGGTTTGAATAAATCATGCTTGAAATATCAAAACAGAATTTTTCGGGTTTTGCGGCGTAAGTTTTGGACTCGTTAATGATACCGGGTAGCTCTACATTTTTAATATGTTGTAGCTCCGTATCTAAGGAGTCCATAGAGTCTGAAACGGACTGATTTGAGTGTGTATCAGCGTAGTTATGATCTTCGGACGAAGGCACGCAAGATTTACCAAAGTCGGATATGATTTTAAAACAAAAATATTTTTTGAGATATTTTGAAAAATATTTTTTGAGATATTTTGAAAAATATTTTTGTTAGTGTAATATTGTAAAGCATAAAATTATAAGAATTTAGGAAGTTGAATGGACCAAATCGAACTTGTATTGGGCAAGTTATGAATTTTAGAAGATTAGCTTTCGGATAAAGAAAAATATACTCTCCTGTATGCTAAAATAGCGATCTGAAGCTGCTGCATGGGATTTGAAGATTTACTTTCGTTCTAATTACAGTTTTGCCATCTGGTTTAATTTTAATTAATTTAAATGTTGTAAAATTGATTATTAATTTCCATAAAAATAGTAAACATGCAAAATTAATATCTGAGCCTTTAAAATTATCTTTTCTAAATATTATAATTAATAAAGTATTATTTAATTACTGTTAAATAATAATTTAGTATAAATGAGATTATTAAAGTAATTATTTATTATTTGTTTAACTAAATAATAAATGAACTTAATTAGTTATTATTTGTTATTGAATAATAACTAATGATGTGTAATAATTTTTGTTTAATTATTTATTATTGGATTAACTTTAAATAATAAATAAACTCAACTAATTATTATTTTTATAAACAACTAACTATTATTTTTATAAATAATTAATTATTATTTAATTTTAATTAATAATTAACGACAATTACGATTAAAAAAAATTGATTATTTAATGGTTTACTTATTAATTAAATAATAAGTAAACCTAATTGGTTATTTTATAGATAATAACTAAAGTTAATTGATTTTTGTTAATTAAAAAGGGAGTGAGTTATTTAATTATGATGTGTTTATTATTCCTAAATTAATCTATTATTAACCTAGTTCAATTAGGGTTAATGATAGTATGTTGTGTTATGTGCATTGTGGGATTTACATCGGTGATAAATGAGTTCCTTTGTGATCGCATAGACGTGCGTCTGCAGACTGTACTAATTGATAGACAAACTGTTTTTATAATAAAGTTTATTTAGTTATTTATTATTTCAACTATTAAATGATAAATAGGGACAACAATTTATTTACTTACTTGGTTTAATATTAAGTAATATTTTTGGATAAAATAAGAATAGGAATAAAGTCTAATTAACTGTTTATTATTTAACTTTTAAATAATAAATAAGGGTATTACTTAATTATTATTTAATGGTAAATAATAATTATTTCCTATTGTTAGATAGTGAATTTAATTACTTGCTATTTAGTTGATAATTAATAAGTAACCATAACTAGTGATTATTTATAATTAAATAATAACTCAGGATAGTTACCTAAATTACTATTTAAGTAATATTAAATGGTAATTAAATGAGTTAAGCTAATTAATCATATATTGAACAAATTATAAATGGTTCACCAGTTTATTATGTGCATAACACTTAGTGTTAATAAATTATGAACTTAAGGTTCCATGGTATATTAGTAAGGGTCAGCAACAACAACTCGTTGTGTATTATGTGGTCTACTTATGTGTTAGCTGAATTTCATTAGTACGCGCATCGTATAATTGTACTCAGTGCTAATGGATAGGCCGACTCTATTAATGATAGGTCTTCCCAACCAAGTTAATTAAAGCCAGTATTATTTGTAGCTGAGCAGACAAGCAAGTTCTCTATCCCGAAACTTTACTTTATTGCAAGTTTCCCGACCTTGTACTTTATTTTGTGCAAGTTTCTATCCCTACTCAATTTATATTCGAGCAGGTTGTATTGTTATTGCAAATTCACATACTTACTCAAGTTAGTTGAGCAAGGAACTTATGTTGAATTGTTTCATTGTGCTAGTTATTGAGTGCCATTTGTTATATTACGTAAGATGGAATAATTATTGTACATTATTCTATATCATATTAATTATTGTTATTCACACGAGTGTGCAATTTCCAAGTCATGTTCTTAATACGAACTATTTAATTGGGATAACGTCTAAGCCAATTGTTCGGCTAGACATTTAATTGAGATAACGTCTAAGCCAATTGTTCGGCTAGACATTTAATTGAGATAACGTCTAAGCCAATTGTTCGGCTAGACTTTTAATTGAGATAGCGTCTAAGCCAATTGTTCGGCTAGACATTTAATTGAGATAGCGTCTAGGCCAATTGTTTGGCTAGACATCTAATTGAGATATAGTAGTAGTCTATGCCAATTGTTCGGCTAGACAGTTACATGTTTGAAATTCTTGACATGATTATTGTTGAAGCTAGTCCAAACCATATTGTTGTGTTGCGGAAATCCAAAGTTAGCAGCAACCCTCATAGTAGGGCAATATTTATTATGGGTATGAAGTACTCGAAACGAAATACAGGGTATAATGTATACTCGAAACGAACAACAGGTGGTTATTTTGTGCACATTATATCTGTACGAAAGGCTGATCACCTTGAGTACCCATCTATCTATGGATATCTTTGATATTCGCAACAGACAGCATGGTCTATGGCCTATGGATATCTTTGATATTCGAAACGAATACTCACGGTCTATAACGACCAACTCAACCGTAAATATTCTTCACCTTGTGTGTCTTGAATATCATTTCTTGAAGCGTTATTCTGTATAGTGTGTTCTTGAGTATTGTGACTTAGAGTTATCAGCTTTACAGTTAATCCTTCCGAATTACTGTTGGATAAGCCTTCACAAGTATTGTACATTGTGAAAATTTAAAGAATTATATTCTTTTCATTCATGATATATCTTCATTGGTTATTTTAACTTGCTGGGCAATTAGTGCTCACCCTTGCTATATCATGAACCATTTTCAGATAAGTCCGTGCTCGTACAAGATGCCAAGGTTGATAAAGGAAGAAGACAAAGTCCGTGTTTGACTTATGTTTAGTTTATTTAGTTTGCTTATGTTGTAAACTCTTTTGTGTTATTATTGCAGTGTATCAAGGTTAGAAAACCTGGGATGATTGTAAGTTGTTACCAATAATTATATTCCGCATTTTATTGGGTAGTTAGAATGTTATTAAGTTGGATCGTGAGCACTGAATCTGGGGTTCAAAGAACTCGGATTTGGGGGCGTCACAGGTTGGTATCAGAGCTGTAGGTTATAAAACCTTAGGTTGGGGGAAAAACCTTAGGATTATGACCGTAGAGAAGTTAAGAAAACTCATATAGAGTTTAAGAGGTGAATTGAGAAAATTCATCTCGTATAGGAATTTTATGTGCTATGTGATTTATAGATTTCACTCATGAGTTGATAACGAGTTTTTGTTGTTGTTGTAGAATGTCTGAAGGAAATGGACTGATGGATGTTTAAGGTGTGTTCGTACTCTGTGGTAAGAGAGACTAGTAGTCTCAGCTTTTGTTAGCAGGTGGAATGAGTTTTGTTAATTCCAACTTTTGGGGTAGGTGGTATGTAGTAATTCCTAAGATAAATGGGAAATTGTATGTGATGGGATAGCATAATGCTAATTGTGGTGCAAGAAGAAACATATGAATATAAAGTAATTATGTGCTTATGAGTAGTGAATCATTATTAAAGATTGATAATGATATGGTACAATCATGTGAAACATGATTGATAATGAAATTAATTATAGAATGAGATCGCCGAGTGATCATAGTGAAATCTTGGGATACCAAATGATCTGGTAAAAGATTTAGGAAGTGTAAGGTTGTAAATTTCTATTGAGGATTCATCATAGCGATTGAGTTATACGATTCCTTATATGGGCGGGGAAACCATACACTTAGTTTCTATCTTGATAATCAATAAAAATCTATGTCACGTTGTTCGATGTATTTATGGCGAGGATGTGATTCTTTTCTCATAAGATATCGGATCAATATAGAATGTTGAGGTTAGATGCGTGTTCTTAAAACTCACACTTATGGTAAGTTCGGGACTCGTAATCGTATGGTGGAACCCCTCAGCGAATGGACGATTTTGGTCTGACTAGGATAAGTCCTTAGATCCTTATGATCGTTGTAAGTCCTGAACTCATATTGTGTGGTAGATTTGATGAACAGTAGTATGGATAGAGTTGTGTAGTAGTAAAAGTAGAGTAATTATAACTTTTACTTGCGATTAGTAAAAGAGAGTTAAGCCATTTTGTGGTTATTTGTTTTATAGGATGTCGCCTCGACGCAATAAGAAAGCTCAACAAGCGGTGGAAGAAGTCAAGAACGAACTTGGGGGACTAAACCAAGATCCCTTTCAACAACTGGTGAAGCTGGTTCTAAAAGCATACGAAGAAGGCATCAATGCGGGTAGAAACAGTCTGGCAGAGAACGAACAAGCCGAAACAGCAATCGCTTCAGCAAAAGAAGGAGAGGCTAATCAAAAGAATGTCCAAACTGAAGAGGACAACAGTGGCAGCAGCATGAACTTCAAAAGGAAATGGAAGAACGACAAGTATGAACCGGAAGTTAGTCAACCACGGAAGAAAAAGGCTTTTGTATGCATTAAGTGCGGTAAGAAGCATGCGGGAGTGTGTTTAAAAGGAAAAAGAGTATGCCACAATTGTAATCAAGAAGGGCATATGTCTCCTCAGTGCCATAAACAGAAGAAGGGTGGGTGTTTCCAATGTGGAGCACAGGACCACCAAATCAAGAATTGTCCTAAGAAGAAGAAGGTAGTCGGGGGAAATTCAAACTCGACCAGCCAAGTCGACAACAAATAATTGTGAAGGAGTTGAGGAGTGTTGCGACATTATGGAAGAAGACCACGCTTCAGTAGTATTTATGTATTAGATATATGTTTAGTCTGTTAGTGTATCGGTACGGATGCAAGCTAATCGCAAATTTTCGTATAAGTGCTAGTAAAAGTCCCAACTATTGGAATGTATGGGGTATGTAATAGTATCTCAACTTTTGTTGTTGTAGTGAGATAGCTAAATGGTAGTAGTATTGTGCTCAGGACTGTAATATGCCTGACATAATTAAGTTTATGATTACGAATATGGCTATGATGTGTTTTTGGGCAGTGCCCTATTAATGCAGTGTTATTAATTGTTTGCAGGAGGTAACTGTGGTGTATGTTATCAAGTGAAAGATAGTAACGCAAAGTTTTGCCTAAAACAGAAACCATGTCACCTCGTGGGCAAGCGTGGAACCCAAGAGAGGAAGAATCGATGCCTAATGTCAGAGGCCAAAGAGAACCGATGAGAGCTTTTGCAAACATGATTGCTGTGACGCCCCCAAATTCGGGTCTCCAAATACCCGGATCTGGTCATCACGATCCAACACAATCTTCACCTTTAACAACATATGATATCTAAAAGTGCGGAATATATAAACATACGTTGTTCATTACAAGGTGTCACTAGTCCCAGAATACGATTAACCTTAAACATTTACAAAATACATACCTTAAATAGCTATCAAGGTTTAGATTACATTAACAGAAATTAATTAACACATAAATCTAACGTCTGCTACTAGAAATCTATCATTTCATCTTTTCTTTCCCTTTGTTCTTCCCTGACGTCTCGGGTTTAGCTGCAATGAAATCATGATATAGCAAGAATGAGCAACGAGTTTGCCCAGCAAGTTTAAAGTGCAACGATAAGGATATATCATGATGAAGGGATATTAAAGGGATTTCAACAATAGAGTAATCAGAAGCAAGAACATTAAATGCTTTTAGAACAATTGGTAGTCGAATAGACTTTGAACGATAACTTCCAGAGGAGTCAATAGCTGGTTGACCCTCTGGTTACTGGCTACAGAATAACGTACTTGAGGGGATCAGCCTCGCGTACCCTATGAATATGCATAACATTTAATTCTGCTATTTGTACCTTATATACGGTACGTGGGGTACTCCCCTATAAATAAAGGGGTGTTCATACAGTCTAAGAATCCTTACCATTGATTGGTTCGGATAGCTTTTATAAAATTTCACATAATTGTCTGACCGAACAAGGGTTCAGACTTAACCATGAATGGTTTGCAGATTTCTGAATTTAATATACGAATTCAAAATGCACGAATGTCAACAATATATAGATGTGGAATAACTTTGAAAGTAATTAGACCACTTAAAGCATGCTTGGAAATAAAATTCAAGCTTAAGAAATAATTTGCAATAATATATACCTTTTTGCACGAATAGAACAATGCATAAGGTTTAAAAGCTTGCTCAATGTAAAGATTGAGTAAAAGAACTTGCAGAAATGTAAGAAGTTTAGGGTTAGGAATTTGCAGAAATCAAAGTTCGGGATAGAGGACTTGCCTGTTTGCTCAGCTACAGATAAATTCTAGCTTTAATTAATTGATCTCGAGTGACCTATCATCGGGTAAAGTCGATTTATCAATTAACAGTTGTATATTGGCTCCTCTTATTATGCCTTTTACTCAACAGGTAAAATTCATCATCTATATTTAATTAACATTAGCTAAACAGCAATTTATTGGTGATCTTTAGCTATATAAAAATAATTGCTAGTTAATCATGATTACTATTCTCGAGGGTTCAGATTATTACCCTTATTGTCCCTAAATATGGGTCAACAATCTTTATTTATTATTAGAATAATAATTTCATCATGGTTTAATGACAATTAACAATAGTCGGTTACTTACTTAATTACACTTAATTACTATTTACCATTGATAAAATAATCTTTAAGTGTTCATCCTCATTATTTATTAGGGACCAAAAATAAATACCTACTTAATAATTTCCCTTGTACTTAATCATTATTTCATTAATGATTAAGTAATTATTATCCTTATTAATTAATAACTTTATTCATACTTAATTATGATTATTATTAAATAATAATTAAATACTTAGTACCTTTATTTATTATTTGTTACTAAATAATAAATAGTTATTTTATTAACTTTATTCACATTTAATTATTATTATTACTAAATAATAATTAAATATTCATTACCTTTATTTATTATTTATTAATAAATAATAAATAATTATTTTATTAACCTTATTCATATTTAATTATTATTATTATTAAATAATAATTAAATATTTATTATCTTTATTTATTATTTATTAATAAATAATAAATAATTATTTTATTAACTTTATTCATATTAAATTATTATTATTATTAAATAATAATTAAATATTTATTATCTTTATTTATTATTTATTAATAAATAATAAATAATTATTTTATTAACTTTATTCATATTTAATTATTATTATTATTAAATAATAATTAAATATTTATTATCTTTATTTATTATTTATTAATAAATAATAAATAATTATTTTATTAACTTTATTCATATTTAATTATTATTATTATTAAATAATAATAATTAAATATTTATTATCTTTATAATAATATCTTTATTTATAATAAATAATTATTTTATAAATTTTTTTTTATTCATATTTAATTATTATTATTGCTAAATAATAATTAAATATTCACTATCTTTATTTATTATTTGCTAATAAATAATTATTCTATTAACTGTATTCATATTTAATGATAATTAAATATTTATTATCTTTATTTATTATTTATTAAATAAATAATAAATAATTATTCTATTAACTTTATTCATATTTAATTATTATTAAGTAATAATTAAATATTTACTAATCTCATTTATTATTTATTGTCGAATAATAAAAATTCTTCCATTGATTTATTGTTAGCAGTTTGCCTAATAATTCCTTTAATCTAATACAAGGATTTACAATATCCCAAAACACAATGTGGTACCAACTGTTTACATCCCAACAGTATTTACACAATACAAAGATCAACCCAACCAACCCAGTCGGTCCAAATAAGGAAGAAAAAAAATGAATGAACTAACTATATCTTTGCATTACCAGAGTTTAAAACCCAAAATTTATACAAGGTCCTGGGTTTCAAACCCAAGCAGTTATACTGTCAACAAAACAACCTAGGTACCAACCCAAATCACAGCCCTGTTTAGACATTACCACAACCATCTAATGAGCACTCTTAAGACTAGACACTGGCCTAATCTTAGTGCTTCATCACGTTACCAGAACCCTATGGTTCTTAGTTGCACAAAACAAGATTACCAGTCAAGAACAACACAGGCAACTAATTCAGAGGAAAAGAAGAAGAGTGCAGCCCAATATAACACAACACAACATCCATTTTCCAAATCAACACCAACCACAACAAAAGAAGTCTAATTCGAGTTTCTAAATTGAATGAACCAACACCATACCAGGTCTTTAAAAATATTATAATCCAACATCTGAATTACATACCAAAACACTACAATAATATACAGTATATAACCTAAATCCAAACAAACTATCACAGTCAATAACCCCTTTTTGATACCTTGGGTTCGATCGATTGGCGGCCCTCCTTCTTCGCCCAAAATATCTGATTACGCCGGACATCCACCGTCGATGGTTCCCTTGATCCCTTCCCTTGTTGCGACTGCCTTCTCTTTGAAAATAGTTAACAGCTTCGTTTAGGGTTTGGGGAAAAAGTTTCCAATTTGTAGGAGAACCTTTACCCAACTTACTGGGTAATGCCCTAGCCAGTCATGTTAGTGACCGACGGTAGGAGGTGTGGGCCTATGGCCGCCTGCAGACCCTCACAACCCCCCCCTCTAAGCCGTCCAATCGCCTCGGTTGATGTTCCTTGACTTAGCCCCTTGGTCCGACCGATTGGCGCTCGGTTGCCCACCTCGAACCCTCGATTAATCCACCGGTCGTCGAGTCCCTCTCTCAGTCCAACAGCCGGTCTCTACACGCTATTGCCGGCGCACCGCTTGGTGTGACCTTCTCCCCCGCCCCTGCCTTGCTTTCGCCTGATTGATTAAGGAGCTTGGGTTGATTTGAGGGCTAAGGATTTGATCTTCCCCTTGGTTTGATCTGGTTCGAGAATTGGCTTTGGTTCGGCTGTAATCCCCAATTTAGCGTAACTGTTTTCCCCAATTTGGCTACTGATATATGACCCTAAGAGAAACGGACCGAACCCGGGAAAAATAGGAAAATGGGTCGACCCGGAAGGAAGGGGAATTGGGCTTGCCAATTTTGGAGTTGGGCCGGCTGAAGTTAAGTAAGAGTGGCCCAATAGGAATTAAAAGGAAATTTAACCCAAATAAAAGAAAAAAAATGGGTCCAGCCCAAATGATGGAAATGTGGTCTATTAAATTAATATCCTTAGGTTCTAATATTTAAATTAATAACTAATTTGATTAATTAATTAAAATTCTCCTTTCAACAATAATTCCCTGTTTGAATTATTTAAATCCGATAATAGTGCAATGAATACATTTATAAATTTTCTTCCCAATTTTCTTGTACTTAAATGTTAGGATTAATTTATAAATTTGAATAATACTACTTACATGGATTCAAATTAAATTTATAAAATTATATAAAATGAACTTATTTATATATAAAAAAAAATACACTTGATACAATGTTTAAAATTTTCCGGACATTACATCCTCTCCCCCTTATAAAAATTCCGTCCTCGGAATTTCAATCTAAGGTTACTCGAATAATTGGGGGTAATTTGCTCTCATCTTCTCTTCGAGCTCCCACGTGGCTTCTTCCACCGCGTGATTTCTCCAGAGAACCTTCACCGAGTGAATGATTTTATTCCTCAGCTGCTGCTCTTTCCTATCCAGTATTTGAACAGGAACCTCCTCGTACGATAAGTCCCTCTCGACTTGAATTGGTTCATAGGAGATGACATGCTTGTAGTCTGGCTTATACGGACGCAACACTGATACATGAAACACGTTGTGGATGTGCTCAAGTTCAGGAGGTAATGCTACCTCGTACGCCACTTCGCCTATTCTCCTCAGAATCTCGAACGGTCCTATGAACCTAGGGCTCAATTTACCCTTCTTCCCAAAACGAATCTTTCCTTTCCAGGGAGATACCTTCAGAAACACAAAACTTCCTACTTCAAAGTCTCGTTTCTGGCGATGTAAGTCGGCATACCTTTTCTGACGATCCTGGGCTGCTACTAACCGTTGTCTTATTACTTTAATAATTTCCACGGTTTGTTGTACCAATTCTGGCCCCAACAATCTTCGTTCACCAACTTCATCCCAACACAACGGCGTTCGACACTTCCTTCCATATAGCGCTTCGTACGGTGGCATACCAATACTAGCATGGTAACTATTATTGTAGGCGAACTCCACTAGTGGCAAGTGATCGTCCCAGCTGCCACTCAAGTCCATCACAACTGCCCGGAGCATATCCTCTAGGGTTTGAATTGTTCGCTCACTCTGACCATCCGTCTGGGGATGATATGCCGTACTCATTCTTAACTGTGATCCCAGTCTCTCCTGTAGGCTTCTCCAAAAATTTGACGTGAAGCGCGGATCCCTGTCAGACACAATAGATACCGGCACTCCATGTCGTGATACTATTTCCTTCACGTAAAGTTTCGCCAACTGTTCTAATTTGTATCTGATCTTGATCGGTAGAAAGTGGGCTGACTTGGTCAACCGATCTACGATCACCCAGATGGCGTCTAGACCCTTTCGAGTTGTCGGGAGTCCTACCACAAAATCCATAGTAATGTGCTCCCACTTCCATTCTGGAATCTCCAAAGGTTGCAACAATCCGCTCGGCCGTTGGTGCTCAGCCTTGATCCGTTGACAAGTCAAACACCGGCTAACGAACTCTGCAACTTCCCCTTTCAAATGCGGCCACCAATAATGTTGACGAAGATCTTGGTACATCTTGGTGCTACCCGGATGTACCGAAAATCTCGTATTGTGGGCCTCCTGCAAAATCTCTTCCCTTAAGTCTGGTACGTAAGGTATCCAGATCCTTCCCTCGAATCTCAGCAATCCCGCGCTGTCAACCTTGTACTTCGATGCTTTTCCCTCCGATAATTGTTTCTTAATGTCAATGCATTCTTCGTCAAATTCCTGAGCCTCCTGTATCTTATCCAGTAGAGTTGGACCTACCGTCACGGCGAACACCTTTTCGTCCACCTTCATTGGATACCTAACTTCTAGCTCCAGACGTTCAAAGTCCCGTATCAATTCCTCCTGGACTGTCAGCTGCATCAATTTCACCTTGCCTTTTCTGCTTAAGGCATCAGCTACTACGTTTGCCTTGCCCGGATGGTACAGAATCTCACAGTCGTAGTCCTTGATCAATTCCAACCATCGGCGTTGCCTCATGTTCAGCTCTTTTTGAGTGAAGATATATTTCAGACTTTTGTGATCTGTATATATCTCACACTTTTCCCCATATAGGTAGTGCCTCCATATCTTCAAGGCGAAAACTACCGCTGCTAATTCCAGGTCATGAGTCGGGTACCCCTTCTCATAGTCCTTCAGTTGACGTGATGCGTACGCCACGACCTTGCCGTGCTGCATTAACACACACCCAAGACCCTTGTGTGACGCATCACTGTACACCACGAAACCCCCAGAGTTGTCTGGTAAGGTCAACACTGGTGCTTGGCTAAGTCTCTTCTTCAACTCCATGAAACTTTCCTCACATTTCTCCGACCAAACAAACTTAACTGTTTTCCTGGTCAGGTTGGTCAACGGCGATGCTATCTTTGAAAAATCCTGGATGAATCTCCGATAGTATCCCGCTAATCCCAAGAAACTCCGGATCTCTGTTGGCGTCTTCGGCTGTTCCCAGTTGATAACTGCTTCCACCTTGGCTGGGTCTACCGAAACACCATTCTTGTCGATGACATGTCCCAGAAATTGTACCCTCTGTAACCAAAACTCACACTTAGAAAACTTCGCATACAGTTTCTCCCTCCTGAGAGCTGCTAATACAATCTTTAAATGTTCAGCATGCTCCTCCTCTGTTTCTGAATACACCAAGATGTCATCAATGAATACAACTACGAACTTATCCAAGTACTGCTTGAACACTCTGTTCATCATATCCATGAATGCTGCTGGTGCATTCGTTAATCCAAAGGACATGACCAGAAACTCGAAGTGACCATAACGAGTTCTGAATGCAGTCTTCGGGATATCTTCTTGCCTCACCTTCAACTGATGATAGCCTGTTCTTAAGTCGATCTTTGAAAAGTACTTCGCTCCCTTGAGTTGATCGAACAGATCGTCAATTCTCGGAAGCGGATACCTATTCTTAATCGTAACTTTGTTCAACTCCCGATAGTCGATACAAAGCCTCATTGAACCGTCTTTCTTCTTTACAAACAGAACTGGTGCTCCCCACGGGGACACGCTCGGTATGATATAACCTTTATCTAACAGTTCCTGCAGTTGCACCATTAACTCTTTCATCTCTACAGGTGCCATTCGATACGGCGGCTTCGATATTGGTGCGGTTCCCGGTGCCAAATCAATAACGAACTCGGTTTCCCTATCCGGCGGCAGTCCCGGAAGCTCTTCGGGAAAAACATCGGGGAAATCCCTCACGACTGGTATTTGGCTTATCTCACCCCCGACCTGGCGAGTATCGATCACATGGGCCAAATAGCACACACAACCTTTCTTAAGTAATCTCCTCGTTTGCATCATAGTAAGACAGCAAGATTTCCTTGGTGACTTACTACCGTAAAAGACCACCTTCGACTTGTTAGGAGTCTTCAGGTGTACACACTTTTCTTTACAGTCAATAACTGCCCCGTGGGTCGATAGCCAATCCATTCCCAGGATTACATCAAACTCTCCCAGCCGAATTGGAATCAAATCCACATTGAGCTTAAATCCTCGCAATTCAACACAGCAATTCCTATGAATGTGTTCTACAGGGACAATTTCTTTGTTTGCTACTTCTACGTTCATAGGGTGTTCTAACTTTTCACGGGGTAAATTTAACTGACTAGCAAATTCTTCGGAAACAAAAGAGCAAGTAGCACCCGAATCAAATAACACATATGCATTTATATCATTGATTGGGATGATACCTGACACCACGTCCTTGGATTCCATGGCATCCTGAACCGTCATGTTGAACGTGCGGGCTGTTGGCCTGTTGGCTTGACTGGATGGTGGCCCGTAGTTCAACCGGTTACTGTTCCCGCTGTTGTTGTTGTTGTTGTTGTTTCGGTTGCCACTCCCAGCGTCGCCCTTCCTCTTTGGACAATCCTTGATCTGGTGGCCAGGTGATCCACAGGAGAAACAACCTCCCTTTGGTTTGTTCTGACATTGGGGAGCCATGTGCCCCGGTTGCCCGCATTTGTAGCAAACGCTTTTTCCCTTCATACACTCCCCCGTGTGGTTCTTACCACAATTACTGCACCTGCCTGGTTTCCTTGCCTCCCCTCCCGACGGGTTTCCTCCGGGTTTATTGCTCCCGAAAGATTGACTTTCATTCCATTTCCGTTTGTTGGGGTTACTGCCCCCACTGCTTCCTGCCTTAGGGCCCTCATGTCCCTTCTTCTTCTCTTGATTGTATTTGGCCAGGGCCTCACTGCCACCCTCTGCAATGATTGCTCTTTCCATCAGTTCTGCAAATGTTCTGATTTTCAATACCGCTACAGAACGGTATAACCATGGTTTTAACCCTTGCTCAAACCTACGAGCTTTTCTCTCCTCGGTGCTGACTTGGTGAGCTGCAAACCGTGCCAACTCATTAAACTTAGCCGCGTACTCAGCCACAGACATGTTTCCTTGTTTCAGTTCCAGGAACTTGATCTCCATCTCCTGCTTCATGCTCTCTGGAAAGTAATTTTCCAAGAACATTTCCTTAAAGCGATCCCAAGCGACAGTGCCTTCTTCCACTCGGCCTCTGTTGGCTTTCCACCAGTAGTTGGCTTCCCCTTTTAGCATGAAAGTGGCAAAACTTGTTTTCTGTTCCTCTGCCACCCTTGCTACTTCAAAGACCTTTTCTATCTCCTCTATCCAGGTCTGCGCTTCAATTGGGTTAAGAGTTCCCTTGAACTCAGGTGGTCCGACCAATTTGAAATCTTTAAAGTTTGCCAGATGATGCGCTGGCTCAGCTGCGGCTTGGGTTCTTTCAGGTGGTGGTCTGGATTGCATAGCCTCGGCCAGCATCTCTGCGAACATTCTCATGGGGTTGGTTTGGTCTCCAACCTCACTTTCTGACTCTTCGACCTGTCGGTTACGTGGTCGTCCCCTTGGCGGCATGTTTGGATAAGGAAAATCCGCTGACTTTTACCTATAGTGTTATATTTTACATGACATGTTATTAAAATAAACAATTAAAGGTAAAATATTTATCAACACATTTGATTTAAGTGAAACATCTGCATTTATATTCATATACCACCGTTTGTTACAATACGAAACCTGTGGCATACTACTATAAATGCGCCACTGTGTCCTATTCATCAATAACCCTTCCCCTTAGACAAAAGTGGGGAATCCTAACCTTCCATCCCTCAAAACACAAAAGTTGGGGTTTTAACTGCTACCCCAATCATAACAACAAATATAAAGTTTCACAATACAAATATGCATACGTCCCTAATATATCAAAAGTGGGACTGACTGTACTAAAGAAAATCAACTGCTCCATCAAATCACTGCTCATCACGACGGATCCGAGCCTGCTGACCAGAGAATGTTCCATCCCCGACCCTGCGACGAACAGAGCGACTGGACTCCCCCATCTCAGCCCGGGGTCTCCTGTAGGCTGCATCTAGGGCATGGCCTAGGGTCTCTATCCTCACAGATCTGGCCTCTAACTGGTCCTCCAATAGGTCAACTCTACTTGCTGCTCTGAACCCAGGCATCCCTTACTCGGACATTCTCAGCAACCTCTAGCCCAATCTCGAACCTCATAGCCTCCTGTTTCGCCCTCAGGTGGGCGATCTG
Organism: Aralia elata; assembly: GCA_034770075.1. NCBI lineage: Eukaryota > Viridiplantae > Streptophyta > Magnoliopsida > Apiales > Araliaceae > Aralia > Aralia elata. The sequence goes on along the minus strand of CM068386.1, from coordinate 31,263,250 downwards.
TAAATCCCTCTGCTCCAGTCTCTCCCTCAACTCAGCGTTTCGGGCCACTAGCTGATGTAGCAGTGGTCCGACCTGCTGTGCCGAGGACTCGTAACCCTGCAGCTGTACCTTGGCCACTCCCAAGTCATGGTCGAGCTGGTAGGCCAGGTCTCTATACTGGTCCTCCATATACTGATGGGTCTGGTTCTGCTCCTGCAAATGAGCAATCTGACCCTCCAGCTCCTCGGTCCTGCTGGTCAGTCCCTCGATAATATCGTCAGCAGTGGATCCCATGCCATCCACATAAGCAGGTGGCTCCTCCCCCTCGGTCTCAGGGTCCTCCTCCTCTGGGTCTTGACTGCCCGACCTCATCACTCTACCCACAACGGGCTCCGGTAACTCCCTCTGGTAATCCTCCTCCGGCTCGGACTCCTCTAGCGGTACCCCTGGGGCAGTAGGAGCATACCCCACCAGCTGCTCAGCAACTACTGGGATGTCTATAAATACCTCCTCCTCCTCACGGGCTCCACTGGTCCCTCCTATATCAGCCATCCTACAAACACACAAAAACTAACATTAGTACAACAATAAAATATATTCATTGAAGAAATGAAGTTATATTTCATTGGGTACTACTCGACTCGATGAATTCCCCAATTCATCAAAACCACATATGATAAATCTCCTCGATTTATCCCCTAACACTCAATACGAGTTTACTATGAAGGTTATAACCTAGGTTTCGCGATCTTAAAGTTTATAACCTACAGCTCTGATACCAACCTGTGACGCCCCCAAATTCGGGTCTCCAAATACCCGGATCTGGTCATCACGATCCAACACAATCTTCACCTTTAACAACATATGATATCTAAAAGTGCGGAATATATAAACATACGTTGTTCATTACAAGGTGTCACTAGTCCCAGAATACGATTAACCTTAAACATTTACAAAATACATACCTTAAATAGCTATCAAGGTTTAGATTACATTAACAGAAATTAATTAACACATAAATCTAACGTCTGCTACTAGAAATCTATCATTTCATCTTTTCTTTCCCTTTGTTCTTCCCTGACGTCTCGGGTTTAGCTGCAATGAAATCATGATATAGCAAGAATGAGCAACGAGTTTGCCCAGCAAGTTTAAAGTGCAACGATAAGGATATATCATGATGAAGGGATATTAAAGGGATTTCAACAATAGAGTAATCAGAAGCAAGAACATTAAATGCTTTTAGAACAATTGGTAGTCGAATAGACTTTGAACGATTAACTTTCCAGAGGAGTCAATAGCTGGTTGACCCTCTGGTTACTGGCTACAGAATAACGTACTTGAGGGGATCAGCCTCGCGTACCCTATGAATATGCATAACATTTAATTCTGCTATTTGTACCTTATATACGGTACGTGGGGTACTCCCCTATAAATAAAGGGGTGTTCATACAGTCTAAGAATCCTTACCATTGATTGGTTCGGATAGCTTTTATAAAATTTCACATAATTGTCTGACCGAACAAGGGTTCAGACTTAACCATGAATGGTTTGCAGATTTCTGAATTTAATATACGAATTCAAAATGCACGAATGTCAACAATATATAGATGTGGAATAACTTTGAAAGTAATTAGACCACTTAAAGCATGCTTGGAAATAAAATTCAAGCTTAAGAAATAATTTGCAATAATATATACCTTTTTGCACGAATAGAACAATGCATAAGGTTTAAAAGCTTGCTCAATGTAAAGATTGAGTAAAAGAACTTGCAGAAATGTAAGAAGTTTAGGGTTAGGAATTTGCAGAAATCAAAGTTCGGGATAGAGGACTTGCCTGTTTGCTCAGCTACAGATAAATTCTAGCTTTAATTAATTGATCTCGAGTGACCTATCATCGGGTAAAGTCGATTTATCAATTAACAGTTGTATATTGGCTCCTCTTATTATGCCTTTTACTCAACAGGTAAAATTCATCATCTATATTTAATTAACATTAGCTAAACAGCAATTTATTGGTGATCTTTAGCTATATAAAAATAATTGCTAGTTAATCATGATTACTATTCTCGAGGGTTCAGATTATTACCCTTATTGTCCCTAAATATGGGTCAACAATCTTTATTTATTATTAGAATAATAATTTCATCATGGTTTAATGACAATTAACAATAGTCGGTTACTTACTTAATTACACTTAATTACTATTTACCATTGATAAAATAATCTTTAAGTGTTCATCCTCATTATTTATTAGGGACCAAAAATAAATACCTACTTAATAATTTCCCTTGTACTTAATCATTATTTCATTAATGATTAAGTAATTATTATCCTTATTAATTAATAACTTTATTCATACTTAATTATGATTATTATTAAATAATAATTAAATACTTAGTACCTTTATTTATTATTTGTTACTAAATAATAAATAGTTATTTTATTAACTTTATTCACATTTAATTATTATTATTACTAAATAATAATTAAATATTCATTACCTTTATTTATTATTTATTAATAAATAATAAATAATTATTTTATTAACCTTATTCATATTTAATTATTATTATTATTAAATAATAATTAAATATTTATTATCTTTATTTATTATTTATTAATAAATAATAAATAATTATTTTATTAACTTTATTCATATTAAATTATTATTATTATTAAATAATAATTAAATATTTATTATCTTTATTTATTATTTATTAATAAATAATAAATAATTATTTTATTAACTTTATTCATATTTAATTATTATTATTATTAAATAATAATTAAATATTTATTATCTTTATTTATTATTTATTAATAAATAATAAATAATTATTTTATTAACTTTATTCATATTTAATTATTATTATTATTAAATAATAATAATTAAATATTTATTATCTTTATAATAATATCTTTATTTATAATAAATAATTATTTTATAAATTTTTTTTTATTCATATTTAATTATTATTATTGCTAAATAATAATTAAATATTCACTATCTTTATTTATTATTTGCTAATAAATAATTATTCTATTAACTGTATTCATATTTAATGATAATTAAATATTTATTATCTTTATTTATTATTTATTAAATAAATAATAAATAATTATTCTATTAACTTTATTCATATTTAATTATTATTAAGTAATAATTAAATATTTACTAATCTCATTTATTATTTATTGTCGAATAATAAAAATTCTTCCATTGATTTATTGTTAGCAGTTTGCCTAATAATTCCTTTAATCTAATACAAGGATTTACAATATCCCAAAACACAATGTGGTACCAACTGTTTACATCCCAACAGTATTTACACAATACAAAGATCAACCCAACCAACCCAGTCGGTCCAAATAAGGAAGAAAAAAAATGAATGAACTAACTATATCTTTGCATTACCAGAGTTTAAAACCCAAAATTTATACAAGGTCCTGGGTTTCAAACCCAAGCAGTTATACTGTCAACAAAACAACCTAGGTACCAACCCAAATCACAGCCCTGTTTAGACATTACCACAACCATCTAATGAGCACTCTTAAGACTAGACACTGGCCTAATCTTAGTGCTTCATCACGTTACCAGAACCCTATGGTTCTTAGTTGCACAAAACAAGATTACCAGTCAAGAACAACACAGGCAACTAATTCAGAGGAAAAGAAGAAGAGTGCAGCCCAATATAACACAACACAACATCCATTTTCCAAATCAACACCAACCACAACAAAAGAAGTCTAATTCGAGTTTCTAAATTGAATGAACCAACACCATACCAGGTCTTTAAAAATATTATAATCCAACATCTGAATTACATACCAAAACACTACAATAATATACAGTATATAACCTAAATCCAAACAAACTATCACAGTCAATAACCCCTTTTTGATACCTTGGGTTCGATCGATTGGCGGCCCTCCTTCTTCGCCCAAAATATCTGATTACGCCGGACATCCACCGTCGATGGTTCCCTTGATCCCTTCCCTTGTTGCGACTGCCTTCTCTTTGAAAATAGTTAACAGCTTCGTTTAGGGTTTGGGGAAAAAGTTTCCAATTTGTAGGAGAACCTTTACCCAACTTACTGGGTAATGCCCTAGCCAGTCATGTTAGTGACCGACGGTAGGAGGTGTGGGCCTATGGCCGCCTGCAGACCCTCACAACCCCCCCCCTCTAAGCCGTCCAATCGCCTCGGTTGATGTTCCTTGACTTAGCCCCTTGGTCCGACCGATTGGCGCTCGGTTGCCCACCTCGAACCCTCGATTAATCCACCGGTCGTCGAGTCCCTCTCTCAGTCCAACAGCCGGTCTCTACACGCTATTGCCGGCGCACCGCTTGGTGTGACCTTCTCCCCCGCCCCTGCCTTGCTTTCGCCTGATTGATTAAGGAGCTTGGGTTGATTTGAGGGCTAAGGATTTGATCTTCCCCTTGGTTTGATCTGGTTCGAGAATTGGCTTTGGTTCGGCTGTAATCCCCAATTTAGCGTAACTGTTTTCCCCAATTTGGCTACTGATATATGACCCTAAGAGAAACGGACCGAACCCGGGAAAAATAGGAAAATGGGTCGACCCGGAAGGAAGGGGAATTGGGCTTGCCAATTTTGGAGTTGGGCCGGCTGAAGTTAAGTAAGAGTGGCCCAATAGGAATTAAAAGGAAATTTAACCCAAATAAAAGAAAAAAAATGGGTCCAGCCCAAATGATGGAAATGTGGTCTATTAAATTAATATCCTTAGGTTCTAATATTTAAATTAATAACTAATTTGATTAATTAATTAAAATTCTCCTTTCAACAATAATTCCCTGTTTGAATTATTTAAATCCGATAATAGTGCAATGAATACATTTATAAATTTTCTTCCCAATTTTCTTGTACTTAAATGTTAGGATTAATTTATAAATTTGAATAATACTACTTACATGGATTCAAATTAAATTTATAAAATTATATAAAATGAACTTATTTATATATAAAAAAAAATACACTTGATACAATGTTTAAAATTTTCCGGACATTACAATTGCAGGAGCAATGCAGTCAGGGAATCAATTGGCGAACTTTAAAGATTTCAAAGCTGTAGGACCACCGGAGTTTCGAGGATCAAGGGACCCGATGGAAGCCCAAATATGGATAGAAGAGATAGAGAAAGTGTTCGAAGTCACGCGTGTTGCGGAAGAGCAGAAGACGAAATTTGCCACCTTCATGTTGAAGGGAGAGGCAAATTATTGGTGGAAGATTAATAAGAATCGAGAAGGGGGAGGAAGTGTTACTTGGACTCGCTTCAAAGAATTATTCTTTGAGAACTATTTTTCGGAGAATATGCAAGAGCAAATGGAAGTAAGATTTTTAGAACTCAAGCAAGGAAACATGACGGTGATAGAGTATGCCGCCAAGTTTAATGAGCTAGCAAGATTTGCTCCACATCAAATGGATACAGAAGCACGTAAGGCAAGAAGGTTCGAGCAGGGATTAGAACCATGGATTTTTAGTAGAGTAGCTGTTTTACGAATCCAGACGTTTTCATTGTTACTGGAGAGAGCAATCATAGTAGAAGGAGGCAATGGAGCCTTGATTAAATTTAATCCAGAGCAGGAGGAGAATCAAAAGGAAGGGAGAATTAAGAATAAGAGTAGTGAGGGCAGTAACTCTAACAAATGCAAGAGGATCAGTAAATGCGGTATGGGAGATAAATCAAGAGAAACCAAGAATAAGATCAAAATGTGTGGAAATTGTGGACGGAGTCACCAAGGGGTGTGTTTGAAAGGATCGAATAGTTGTTATAGGTGTGGGCAGGAGGGGCATGTTGCTTCTAACTGTTCCATCCTGAAAAGAAGTAAGGAATGTTTTGCATGTGGTTCTGCAAATCATCAAGTCAAAGATTGTCCCACAAAAAGGAATAAGAGAGGAATTAACAATAAGAGTAATAATAGCAGATTGTCAATTGGGAAGTTCGTTCATCCCAGCAGGATGACGACTTGAACACTAATATGGCGTGACTAGGAGCTATTGAGTCAGAAGGCGTAGTGGCAGGTATTTTCCGATCGATAATATAAATGTTTAAGTATTGGTTGATACGGGTGCTATCTGCCAAATTTTGTTAATGTGTTAATTATCATATTAATAAGGAGTTTGTTTAATTAAGTCCAGTAAAGGGTTAGAGTCATAGGTGTGCTATGCGTGGAGTTATCATACATTAGTTACATGTTGGTATTAATATGAGTCACAGGTTGACCATACAAAAAAAAAAAAAATTTAAGGAAGATTTGAGTATGAATCATTCAAATCGGCTAGTATTCTTATTTTTACAATTCCGAGGACGGAATTTTTATAAGGGGGGAGGATGTAATGATCTGAAATTTTCAAGGTTCATTATTAATTAAATAATGAATTTAATTTCTAATGACTTATTTTTTTGCATCTAAAATTTTTTTTTGGAAACCAACATGAGCTTGGTAGTATTATCGATAAATGTTGATATCAATAAATAGTTGAGATGACGAGTTTAATTAAATATTCAATTTATTTGGATATAACACGTTTAAGTGGAATAGATAATTTCATGAAAGAAGTATTTTTGAGTAAACGGATTTATTTCCATAATTGATGATAAACGAGTTATTTAATTTAAATGGTTAGATAATTAAACTAATTATTTCATTATAATACAAAAATTATAACTTTATTATTAAACCCAAGTTAGTAATCTATCAAGGGTGATTAATTGTGAAGGGAAGATTTATAAAAAATTACTTATATCAACTTAGTTTTTTTTTAAATTAAGGGGTAATTGATGGAATTTCTTTCAACTAGACCAACATTATTATTTGGACCCATTCTCCTTTTTATTTTCGGATGAACCAGCAGAAGGTCTTTGAAACCCTTTTCTATTTCTCCGGATGGGCCAAGCAAATGGACTGGGGGATTTATTCTTTAGTCTGCCAAGGAGGAGTTTGGGTATGTTGCCAGCTCAATTGGGTGATTAAAGGGGATTAGCTCAGTTCCGACGCAAATGCATGGGGGTGACCGGGTAAGGAAGAAAATCAATGGATACTCCCAAGTCCCCGAGTTCCAGCCGTGCGCCGAGCTAGTTCAGGACTGATGAGTGGGTTTTATACCTATGAATTAGATATTTTCTAGGCCCAATTCTCGGCTATCTTTAAGCATTTATAGCACCATTTCACTAGTTATTTCATTATTGTACATGAAGTGACACTAAGTAGAAAATTGTGGAATTGTGGAACTTTTGGGGGAAAATGTCAAGTACCAGCAGTAAGCGCCATCGCCGGGGCGACAGCTTTAGGTTCATTTTCAGCGCCGGGGCGACGCCATCGCCGAGGCGACGTTACTAAGGCAATTCCTATCGCCAGGGCGACGTCGTCGCCGGGGCGGCACTTCGCAATGTATTTTTGTCGTCGGGGCGACAGGTCGGGACAAGAGATATGGCTGGCGTTTGTCACATTTGCTGGTAGTGGAGTTTCAGTGGAGAAAATTCGGGAGGATAATGGAAAGGGAAGGAGAGAGAGTAAGGGGATTAGTAGCCATCCAGGGAATGGAGATTGAATTATTGAGGTTTTGCTACACAATTTGGAGGCTAGGGTTTGAGAGAAAAAGAAGAAGAACAAAGGAACAAAGGTAGTAATCATCTGAATTTTATCAACTCAAGGAGGCTAGGAGCACGAAATAGGAAGCAAGAGTAACTCAAGAAGATCTACACCACACCAATTCGGGAATCTCATCACAAAAGGGGTGTTTCTTCATTTGTTGTAGTTCTTATTTCTTATTTTGTTATTCCAAACCATGTACTATAATCAGATTATGGTGTTGTTGAAATTGAATATGAGCTAAACTCTTCATTCTAAGATTGCAATGGAACCCAACTTGTAGTTTAAATTGAATGCTCTCTCTTTGATTGGTAGTTAGTCATTACATGAATTGGAGTTCATAACCTTTGCTTAAGGATTAATTGCTTGGCCCGTAATTACCTTGGTAACTTATATGGAATTGAGAGAGGAAGTGTAAGTTGAGACCTAATTATGAATTCATGTGAAAGTTAGATATTCTTTATGGATAATGTATGAGATTATGTGACGTGAGTCTTATGTATTACTCTTGAGGATTGATAATTTGATTGTATTTAGGATAGACATATACCTAAATGCCACATGTATCCATTTGAGAATCATGCTTAATGATTTCTATTGTGAAAGTTAGTAATTGATAGAATGGTTAATGGGATTTTACGTGACATGTGTCTTATTAATTGTTCTTGATACGAGATTCTTGCTAGTGTATAGAATAGAAATATATCTATACACCACAATAGGAAATACGTATTCGACCATCGAGAGAGGCTTATATATACTTGTGATTTCTCGGATAACAATTCTTATGTTCTAATTTACCAAACAAGAGAGAGTATGATGTTTAAATGAAGAGTTGGGGGATATTGTAATCTTAGACCTTTTTATTTTGAACTTTATCCGTGTTAGTAAAACCTTGCTTTCTGAATTGTCTTTATTTTAGTTATAATCAACAACAAACACAAACCATATTGTGATTGTTTAAATTAGATTGATTTTACATGCGATTGATATTTGGTAATTATTTAACATAATTCCTCGTGGGTTCGACACTTTACTTATCTTATATTACTTGTGGACCGCGTATACTTGCGCGTGTTTTATTGATTGCGAAATCGAGCAACAAGTTTTTGGCGCCGTTGCCGGGGAATTATTTTGCAATAATTTTACCAATATTGATTATAGTTGAATTGATCTTAATTTGGACTTGTTTTTAATTTTTTTTTATTTACTTGATTGTGAAGGTACCCTTGATTTGTATGCGCCGATCACAAAGTCTTGAGTTATTTCCTTACGATCCCGAGATCGAGAGAAATACCCGAAGACTAAGAAGAGAAAGAATCAGGGATTCTAACAATCAAGAAGCTATGGCGGCAGAGGAACAAAAAGCATTGAGAGACTATGTAACGCCGCAGATAAGTGATTTACAGTCTAGTATCACAAGACCGGCAATAACTGCAAATGCCTTTGAAATCAAACCGGGGACAATACAGATGGTGCAAAATTCGTTACAGTTTGGGGGTTTGCCTAATGACAACCCTAATGAGCATTTGTTGAGCTTTATTGAGATATGTGATACTTTCAAATTTAATGGAGTGACGGATGATGCTTTGAGACTTAGACTTTTTCCGTTCACTTTGAGAGATAAAGCTAAGAGTTGGCTTCACTCATTGCCACCGGGATCCATCACTACATGGTCAGACTTAGCACAGAAATTTTTGGCAAAGTTCTTCCCTCCTGCAAAGTCTGCTAGATTGAGAAATGAAATTGCAACCTTTGAACAACATCATGGGGAGTCATTGTATGAGGCTTGGGAAAGATTTAAAGATTTGCTTCGAAGATGCCCACATCACGGATTCCTTCCATGGATGCAACTGAATACCTTCTACAATGGATTGGGATCTCACAATCGGTCTTGCATAGATGCAGCTGCGGGAGGATCTCTCATGGCTAAAAATTATGGGGAAGCACTTGATTTATTGGAGGTTATGGCTGCAAATAACTACCAATGGCCTACTGCTAGGATGAGTCAACCAAAGGTAGCCGGTGTATTAGAGGTGGATGCCATCACAGCCTTAGCAGCTCAGATGGCAGCAATGTCAAAGAAACTTGATTCCTTGACTGACTCAAAAGTACAGCAGGTGGCTATTGTTTGTGAAGTATGTGCAGGGACACATGCCAACGACCAATGCCCATTTGACCACGAGGCAGTTCAGTTTGTAAGTAGCTACCAGAGGCCACAAAATCAGTACCAAAACACTTACAATGCTGGGAATAGGAATCATCCTAACTTTTCATGGAGCAACAATCAAAATTTTCAGCAAGCTCCTAAGCCACACCATCCACCAGGATTCCAAAATCAACCACAACATCATACAGCTCAAACTTCACAATCACAACCAGAGAGAAAATCAGATTTTGAAGAGTTGATATTGAAACACATGGCTAACCAGGATATCTTGATAAAAAACCAAGCAGCAGCACTTAAGGCTTTGGAAAATCAAATTGGGCAAATGGCTAGTTCTATGTCAAATAGACCTCAGGGATCTCTTCCTAGTAACACAGAGACTAATCCAAGAAGAGATGGGAAAGAGGAGTGTCAGGCAGTAACTCTCAGAAGTGGTAAACAAATCTTACAAGAGCCCGAATTGCAAAAGGGGGCAGCCCACTCAAGCTCTCCTCCGGACTTGAGCAATGCTGATTTTTCTAAGGAAATGGACAGCAGTGTACCACCTGAGTCAGAGCAGAAAGATACCACAGATAAACCTAGTGTTGAGCCTACTCCAAAAGTGTATCCACCAGTACCTTTCCCTCAGAGATTGCAAAAGCAGAAGTTAGATAAACAGTTTGCCAAATTCCTGGAGGTCTTCAAGAAGCTACAAATTAACATTCCTTTTGCAGAGGCCTTAGAACAGATGCCTAGCTATGCCAAATTTATGAAAGGAATTCTATCTAGGAAGAAAAGGCTAAATGACTTTGAGACAGTGGCTTTGACAGAGGAATGTAGTGCCGTGCTGCAAAGAAAGCTACCTCCCAAGTTGAAAGATCCAGGCAGCTTCACTATACCGTGTACTATTGGCAGCCTTTCATTCAACAAATGTTTGTGTGACTTGGGTGCTAGTATTAATCTCATGCCATTATCCGTGTATACTCAGTTGGGATTGCCTGCACCAAAGCCTACAAACATTTCTCTTCAGCTTGCCGATAGATCGGTTACATACCCAAGGGGAATTGTTGAAGACATTCTTGTTAAAGTGGATAAATTCATCTTCCCGGCTAATTTTATCATCTTAGATTTTGAGGAAGATAAAAACATTCCTATTATTCTGGGGAGACCATTTTTAGCCACTGGGAGAACTTTAATCGATGTGCAAAAGGGAGAGCTCACTATGAGGGTTCAGGATCAAGAAGTGACCTTCAATGTATTTAAGGCCATGAAATTCCCTTCGGACGAGGAAGAATGTTTTCAAGTGGATGTTATCGAACAAGTTGTGAATGACGAGTTTCTGAATGTGTTAAACAATGATCCATTAGAGACTGCACTTCTGGGAGAGTTTGACATGGAAGATCCAGATTTGGTTGAATATCTACAGATTTTGGATACAGTGCCACGGAGAAGCAAGTTTCAAATCCCGTTTGAATCTCTTGAGCATGCTGAGAATGCTACAGATCGGTTGAAACCATCCCTTGAGACACCTCCATCACTTGAGCTAAAACCTCTGCCTAACCATCTCAGGTATGTATATTTAGGTGATTCAACTACTTTACCTGTTATTATTGCATCTGTGCTTAACAAGTTTCAGGAAAGCAAGCTGTTGCGGGTTCTTAGAGAGTACAAATCTGCTATTGGATGGACCATCGCCGACATCAAGGGAATTAGCCCATCATACTGTATGCACAAAATCTTGATGGAGGATGATAGTAAACCCACTGTGGAATATCAAAGGAGGCTCAACCCAATCATGAAAGAGGTGGTAAAGAAAGAGATTTTGAAGTGGTTAGATGCTGGAATAATTTATCCTATTTCTGACAGTGTTTGGGTGAGCCCAGTTCAGTGTGTACCCAAGAAAGGGGGCATGACAGTCGTTGCCAATGAAAATAATGAGTTAATTCCAACAAGGACAGTGACTGGTTGGAGGGTGTGCATGGATTACAGGAGGCTTAACAAAGCAACTCGAAAGGATCACTTCCCATTACCCTTTATTGATCAAATGTTGGATAGACTAGCTGGACATGAGTACTATTGCTTGTTGGATGGATATTCGGGATATAATCAGATTGCTATTGCTCCAGAAGATCAAGAAAAGACTACCTTCACATGCCCATTTGGTACTTTTGCTTTTAGAAGGGTCTCATTCGGATTGTGTAATGCACCAGCCACTTTTCAAAGGTGCATGATGGCTATTTTCTCAAATTTGGTAGAACGCAATGTTGAAGTTTTCATGGATGATTTCTCAGTGTTTGGTGACTCATTTGACAACTGCTTGGAAAATCTAGTTCTAATACTGAAGAGATGTGTGGAAACTAATCTAGTGCTCAACTGGGAAAAATGTCACTTCATGGTGCAAGAGGGGATAATACTTGGGCATAAAGTGTCATCCAAGGGTCTTGAGGTGGATAGAGCAAAACTTGAAACAATTGAAAATCTACCTCCACCAACTTCAGTAAAGGGCATTCGCAGTTTTCTGGGACATGCGGGGTTTTACCGAAGATTCATTAAGGATTTTTCTAAAATCACAAAGCCTTTATGCAGTCTACTAGAGAAAGATGTGCCATTCAAGTTTGATGAAGAGTGCTTGAGCACTTTTGAACTTTTAAAGAAGAAATTAACCACTGCACCAGTGATCATTGCTCCGGATTGGTCAAAACCCTTCGAATTGATGTGTGATGCCAGTGATTATGCGGTTGGGGCTGTTTTGGGACAGCGCAAGGAGAAGGTTTTTCATGCTATTTACTACGCCAACAAAACCTTAACTGATGCACAGCTCAATTACACCACTACCGAGAAGGAGTTGCTTGCAGTAGTTTATGCATTTCACAAGTTTCGATCTTACTTGATTGGAACAAGGGTGGTTGTATTCACGGATCATTCAGCTATTCGGTATCTCATTGCAAAGAAAGATGCTAAACCGAGATTGATTCGATGGATCTTATTGCTGCAGGAGTTTGACTTGGAGATTCGGGACAGAAAGGGAACTGATAACCAAGTAGCCGACCATCTATCTAGATTGGAGAATCCGGGTCTTGATAAGGAAGACAAAGTTCTAATAAATGAATCTTTCCTAGATGAACAGCTGTTTGTGGTTCAAGGCGAAATACCTTGGTATGCTAATTTTGCTAACTACTTGGTTAGTAACACACTCCCACCGGACTTGTCGTGGCAGTAAAAGAAAAAGTTTCTTCATGACGTTAAAAGGTATATGTGGGATGAGCCATAATTGTTCAAACATTGTGTGGACCAAATGACTCGAAGGTGTGTTCCACAGAGCGAGGTTGAGAGCATTCTTCATCACTGTCATGATTCGTTATATAGAGGACACTACGGAGGTGAGAAAACAACCACTAAGGTGTTGCAAGCAGGGTTCTTTTGGCCAACTTTGTTTAGAGATGCTCATCAGTTTGTGCTAAGATGCGATAGATGTCAGCGGATGGGGAACATTTCTAAAAGGCATGAAATGCCTTTAAACATGATCCTGGAGGTCGAAGTCTTTGACGTTTGGGGTATAGACTTTATGGGGCCATTCCCACCCTCTTTCAACAATCTATACATTCTCTTGGCAGTAGATTATGTATCTAAATGGGTGGAGGCAGCCGCATTTCCCACTAATGATTCCAAGGTAGTGCTGAAGTTCCTTCAAAAGAATATCTTCACAAGATTCGGTACTCCGAGAGCTATGATCAGTGATGAAGGGAGTCACTTCTGCAATAAGCACTTTGCTGCCCTCTTGGGAAAATATGGGGTCACTCATAGAATTGCTACTGCATATCACCCCCAGACCAATGGACAAGCAGAGGTTTCCAATAGAGAAGTGAAGAAAATCCTGGAAAAGATCGTCAATCCCACAAGAAAAGATTGGTCAACAGAGCTGGATGATGCACTGTGGGCATACAGAACGGCTTTTAAAACACCCATTGGTATGTCACCATACCAGCTTGTCTATGGCAAGGCATGCCATCTCCCGGTTGAACTTGAACATAAGGCGTTCTGGGCCATTAGAAAGTTGAATTTTGATCTCACAGCTGCAGGCGAGAAAAGGTTTCTTCAGCTCAATGAACTTGATGAGTTACGACTGCAAGCTTATGAAAATTCAAAATTGTACAAGGAGATGGTAAAAAGGTGGCATGATAAGAAGATTGTTGACAGAAAATTCGAGCCTGGCCAAGCTGTATTGCTATACAACTCTAGATTGCGGCTTTTTCCCGGAAAGCTCAAATCACGTTGGTCGGGTCCTTTCATTGTCAAGCATGCATTTCCGCACGGAGCTGTTGAAGTTTATGGTGATAATCCAGAAGAAACGTTCAAAGTCAACGGGCAACGTCTTAAGCACTATTGGGGTGGCGGCTTCGCTCGCCAGAAGACCTCGATCACTTTAGCCGATTAGCCATGAATGGATGTGAAGTCGGGCCGAGGACTTTAAACCACGCGCTGGATGGGAGGCAACCCATTATCCTTATCCGTATCCTTTACATTTTGTTGTTACATTTCAGTTTGCTAAGTGTGTTTTCTTATGTTTCTTAATTTTCCATTTTTGCATTTTGGTTAGAAAAGCTATGCTCTCATTGTGCTATCAAATTGCCTTAAATGTTGAAATTTTTGGACAATCTATTCAAAATATGTGTGCATTGTTGCTTAAAACAGGTTGGAAGAGTTAAGTTTGGAATTGGATCAGATTTACAAGAATACAAGTTTGTGGGTGCAGTAGGGGCTATCGCCCCGGCGACTTTTCACAAGCCAATTTTATCGCCCCAGCGACACAGGCCCCCCGGCGACATTTTAGACTCAAATTTCCTCGCCCCCGCGACCAAGTCGCCCCGGCGGTGAAAGTTAAGTATATTCTATCGCCCCGGCGATAAACACGGAATTCAGTTTTTAAAAACCCCAATTCAGCAGTTCGTTCGTTCCATTTCATTTCCAAATCCTTTCCTCCCAAGCTCGGATTCCCCTCTCAATCCATTCGAACGCATGCTACACTAACCCACAACCAATTTCAGCCCATTACAGTCGGATTTCGCACCTTCCACACCAAGTTCAACCGTAACTTTGGGGGTTTTTATTATCAAAAAGGAATCTCCAAGCTAGGGTTCATCCTCTGCGAATCTCGATCAAGGTATGTTATTGATTGCTTGGTAGTCATTGCTAATGTTTATGGAACTTTGACAGTGCATTTAGAGTAAGCAGTAAGGGTGATTTTGTTAGACTTGGATATACTGTGGAATTTTAAGTGTGGGATTACTGTTTTGGTTTTCAACTTGCGTGCTACATTAAGTTAATTGCATGTGGGTGTTGGTACTGTGATTGGAATATTTTTCGTATACACTGTTACTGTGGGAAATTCAATTTCGATCGTCTCTGCGTTGGTTATACTATCGATCTGCTAGACGGTGTGAATTGGGACTCGGTGTACTGCATGCTTGTTATTGGTTCTGCATTCTGAATTGGGAGAATCAGTGATTATTATTGTTCTAACTGCTGGATTAGTCATATTAGAGCGTTCTATGTCTGCACTGAGTACACTATGAACTGAGCTACACTTTAAATCTGATATAGACTGCATTATTCACTTGTTGGACCGATTGAGTTGGTGTTGGCTCAGTCGGGTGTTGGTAGCTTGGTATACATATATTGCTGGAATTGGTCTATTGCAGTGTATTTGAAAGTTGGTTGGAATCAAGTTTTGGGAAAGATTTTTGTGGTTCTTTGTGCCAATTGCTGATCAATCATGCCGCCAAAAAGGTTCAGGGGTGAGGGTTCTTCAGCACCACAGGCACGGGCTTATGATCACAGTAAGTTTGTCAGTGCTGAGGCCGCTGAGCGATTTGACACTTTCATAGTGGGTAAGGCTCTGACGCCCGAGCGTGGCCTGCGACCTAGTTGGAGGGTGGATGGAGAGATGGGCGATCAGATTACTGAGAGAGAATGGGACACTTTTATTGAGCAGCCCGAGGCAGCGGTGGTAGCCATTGTCCAGGAGTTTTATGCTAATGCAAAGGACACGCCACCATATACTGTGACTGTACGGGGCAGGACCGTACCATTCAGCGCCCAGGCTATTAACGACTACTATGCATTGGACGCTCTGATAAGTAACTGATCAAGAGAAACAGTTCCTAAGGCTATATATGACTGACGTCGGAGGGATTGATCAGTGTGACGTGTTTGGGACTTGTTCAACACATTGCTATCTAGAAAATCAGCTTCAAGTTCTTCTTTAATAAAAAATCAACAGTATTAATTTCTGCCATAATACTTTCTTTCGATGTGATCTAGACCTGGACGAGTACTATTGGATGACTTATTTTTCTTTTTTATTTTTGTCCTACTAAGCACCATGGATGACGTACTATTCAATTAGTAATGATATTTTTGAACTAAACTCGAGACTATTTTTTGAGAATTCGGTTAGAATGAAGTTGATACCAACTTCACCGTAATAAGTTCTATGAGTTTTTATTGTATGATTTATAGAAAATGTTGCATTGATAAATTTTATAGTTTTTAATTACATTGGTTAATGCAACATTTTTTTATAACCCTTGTAATGAAATGTTATATGAACTCACCCTAATCGGATCCATTTTTTTATGTTAGTATATAATTGTTAGTACTATATAAATACTCATATATACATATATTATGCTTATATATATGATATCGAAGAGATCAAGTCGCTTCATGTTTTTGGTGAAAAGGAGATGGTAGAATGTTCAACTAAGTCTCAAGTCTATGTAATTAGGAACAAAGGAAGAGGATGAGATTGTCTTTGAAGTGGAATGTTTTAAAAACTTTTCACATAAAGATTTTGATATTTGCAAGACATAATTATGGAAGAAGGCCAAAAGCACTATAATCTCAAATTCATAGGAGGTGGCTTTCATGGTAAGTTTTTCAAAACAGGATTGTTATCTTGTTTTTATCACCAAGGAAATGGAAGAAAATTTTATTTTAATAACAGTGGAAGCATGATTAGACTTCGTGATCACCAACTTCTTACCATCCGAAAAAAGATATTATGAAGTCATAATTTAACGGTTAACAAATGTTGAAGAAAATTTCGTCACTAAATTATTTCGAAACGACCCCTAGAGTCGCACGATCCGCACCAAAGGAGGCACACCATTGGCTTTGGGTGTGGTTTAGAGTTAAATGTATTTTGCATTTTTAAGTTTATCTCATTTTGCACATTATATTTTATACTTCAAAACGTGACACTGTGCATCTTACACTTTTAGCGAACCAACACTAACACGTTCAGATCCAAAATTCGTCGCTAAAAGTGATGGGGTTAATGTTTAAAAGTGACGGATTTTCACTTTTAGTGACAAATTTTGAGCGGGATGGTGTTATATGCCGATTCGCTAAAAGTACAGGATGCAAAGTGTCACGTTTTGAAGTATATGATACAATGTAAAAAATGAGATAAACTTAGACGATGCAAAGTTCATTTAACTTTTAAATTAATTATCTATATTATTAAGGGAGAGAGAGAAGAATAATTATTATTAGACTTTGGACGTGGTTTCTAATTATATTGACTTCTCTCTTCTTCTTTTTTTATCTCACCGCAAGACCCCGAACTTTTAATTAATAAAACTTATTTACCTTTACATATTATTTTGAATAGTAAAGAGTATTTAAATTGATAAAAAATCGAAGTTAATGATAGTATGTGTAAATTATAAGAAACAAATAGAATAAATGAGAGACTCCAAAGAATATTTGGTACCGTACGTCGGCGCCGTAACAACTAATCACTGGTGAAATTCCATAACAGAATAATTATCGGATATAAAAAATGATAAAATAATTGTTAATAAAAAATTATCGACAAAACTATTACATTTAACTATTAAAAAAATCCGACAATAAAAGAACAGTAACACACAATATTCTACAGTATTGAACAATAATCTATACTATATATAATAAGAAGAACAACAAAAAATAGTTAGATTAGTTAACTTGATTTTTTTTGTTGATCATGCATGAGTTGACTCAATTAGTAATTATTTTTTATTTTTATATTTAGTGAAAGGATATATATCTACCTACTACTTATCAAATATATATTATCTACTATCCAACATTATTTTCTTCAAGTTAGTAATTTTTGCTTATTTTATTTGTGTGGGCAAGGAAATTACGCCTTGCTAGGGTCACGGTTTCGTGTTGGCTGGAGATGAGAGAAATCCACGAAGAGCACAGAATTGATTGATTGATTGAAGATGAGAGAAGAACATGTGGGCGATTACTCCAATGACACGTGACATAACTCTCAGAATCCGGAAACCGGGTTAAGGTAGCAGGGATTCCAAGAGCCTTCTTGAGTCTTTAAGTTGGGAGAGAGTTCCAAATGTAATGAGCTTCCAAGAGTCTAAGTGTAATGTCTTGAGAGCAATCCCCTTTTCTTATAATAGAGGGGCTATTTATAGAGCTTTCCTGAGAAATAATCACATGTTAGGCACATGTTTTAAGGAAAATTCCCGAAATACCCTTTAGTCATGTTTTAAAGGAAAAATTCCAAAAATACCCTTTAATCATCAAAGTAATGCCCAAATTGCCCTGTTCTTCTAGCCACCAATCCAATCCCTCAATCAATTCCCAAAATGGGTCGCATCCACGAGTCTTCTGCCTTGGAACACGTGGAGACTTTTCCGAGTCTAGCACATTTATTTTTGTCTAATCGGTACATTTAATTAGGTCACATGAACCCTAATTTGTACATTTAATTAGGTTTTTGTAAACCCTAATTTGTACATTTATTTCAATTAGGTCATGTGAACCCTAATATGCACTTGGGCCCACATTTGCCCCTTGCGCGAGAGTCACGATTCCTGAGAGACGCTCGTGCAAAATACTCTAAGCTTTTGAATGATTTTGCTTGACTCCACTTGTCCAAGTCTTGAACACAAGAGTTTTAGAAGAGGGAACCCTTAGGGGCCAAACCATTAGGGTTAAACCCTAGGGAGACAAGACCTAGAAGGGCTCTTCCTTGAACCTCTTGGTAGATCATCTGAAAGCTTCCACATCTTGCTCAATATTTATTTCCTTGTTTTCTGAGAATTAAAACAAGGAAGATCATCAGATAGCACTAAATAAAATCCAATAATCAAATCTTATTTTATTATTTGGAAACAAAATCTTCATTTATTAGAATTTTATAAAGCAAGATCTTTTTCCTTAATTAATATATATATATATATATATATTAATTTCGAAATTTTCTTATTGTTAGGAATAAAATATCAGATATCAAATATATATATTTTTCGAAATTCCATTAAAATATTAAATCTAAACAAATTTCGAAAACATATATTTTTATTTAGAAGTATGCTCAAATAAACTTATCTTTATATATCGAAATCTTCCTTAAAAGGAAAATAAAGGTTGCTTCCTTTGTTATTGCAAGTGTGCAGTTTGAATATATACATCTCCCAAGTCACTTAGGCTTTTTTCTTTTCATCATGTAATTTTTTGTCTTGGTATTTTTTCTCCTCTTTCAAGTCTGAAGATCACCAAGAAGTCGTCAAGCAAACGTTCCTTATCTTGAGAAAGAGGTAAGAACGCAATTCCACCCCTATAGGGCCGAATCCTAAGGGTTGAACCCTATAGGGTCTTCATTCCTTCTTCTTTTTCTTTTAATTTTTTCAATTTATTTGAGTACTTTTTTCCGAACTTCTTCTTGACTTGCTTCTCCTATTTTTCTTTTCAGGTCATTATAACTTTTCTTTTGTCTTCCGAGCCCCGTTACTTGGATCATATCTCGGTAGGGTTCCCTCGGATAATAAAGAAAAATACAATATTTATTGCGACAAAGAAGCATTCGTTTCAAAAAGTTGATTTGTGGAGCATCAGAATTTCTAAGGTACGCAAAAGAAACCCCCCTAGAGGGCCGAACCCTATAGGGGCCGAACCCTATAGGTGGCCGAACCCTATAGGGGAAACTGAGCCAATCAATTTTTTTTTCAGGCCGAACCCTTCGACGGGACCTTGCATGGCCAAACCCTAGGGGGGTGAACCTTAGGAAAAAAATGTCATCAAAAAATTGAACATTGAGAATCGTGACCGCTGTTTTGACCATAACTTTTGTTTCGTTTGGAGTCTCGGGGCCCATAATATATAAAAACGACAGTATCGACGAGTACTTCAAAAGTCATGCCAACGGCCATGACACATACCAAAATAACCCATAAAATGGCTCCGAAGGATGCATTTTGGCTGTCCGAAGTTTTTTGGAAAAATTTTAAATCTTAATTTTCTTTCATAATTGTGATTTTGATCCTTCTCTGACTTCATTTCTTCTTCTTTTCAGGTATTCTCAAGTTCAAATCTCAGATTCTCCCCTTGCCATGGTAAGCATACTCAAGTTCATATGCTTTACTTGACATCCTTAGTACCCTTATGTGGAGTCTTTCTTACTTGCAGGCCTCGTCTACCGGATGCTCTGAAGACTTGAAGACTTATAGGGTAACTCCCTTTGTCAATGATTAGGGAAGGCCTCCCTTTTTGGGCTTTTTGATACTTTTTGGGATCAAGTCCGGACTTACGATCACACAACTTTTCCTTCACCAGAGAAAGAAGGCTTGTTTCTTTATGTCGCGGCTTGCAGAGGTTGGGACGACTTCCCTCATTCTGGTCGCATTCCCCGCATGTGCATAGAGAAACAAGAATACCCTTTCAGTCCCTTTCGCTTTCTGTCTGACTCATCTGGCCGTCTTCAAGGATGGCAACATTGGACTGACGAGATCCTCGGAAATGTTGAGTATAAGGCTATACTAAAGAGCGCGGGCATATATCGCTGCATTCAAGTATGTAGAGATCTACCTATTCAGCAGGATCATGACGCCCTTACTGTGTTGATTTCTCGTTGGTGCTCCTCTTCATACACATTCGTTACTGCTTGGGGGGAATTCACCCCTACCCTTGAGGATGTCTATGCTCTCTACCAGTAAGCCTTTTCTTCTGTTTCTTTCATTCGTTCTTATTTCCCCCTCTTTTTTTCAAATTATGTGCTTATGTTGAGTTATATCTTGTAGCCTCCCTGCTGTCGCTTCGGCTTCTTGTGACCCATCTAGTATGTCTGCTAGAGATGTTGAGTGCGTTGCCTACTTGATGGAAGCCTTCAAGCAATCTTCCCATTATGTCTCACGATTCAAAGGTGACACACTCCTTCCAGATTTCGAGACCACTAACCGACAGAAGACTTCCTGGTTATCTTGGGTGTGCTACTTCTTTCGGGATTACAAAACTAACCAATGGGATAGTTCTACTTACGACCAATCCATCCTTGCTTTTCGCAAGGAGCCTTGTCCTTTTCTTCTGGCATCCTATCTGGCTATGTGGTTGTCTCGCTTTCTCTTTCCCGGGTCTCCTGTTGACGGTTCCTTAGTTCGTATGTTTAGCTTAGCAACTCTGTTATCTCGGAGTTTGGAGGTTCCTCTTGCTTCCCTCTTTTTGGGAACCTTGTATCGCCGTTTAGATGAGCTGGCCTTCGCTTTGAGAGAATCTGTTGGGAGGTATTTGTTTTTATGCTTTCATTAACTGTCTTTCACACTGCATTTTTCTCTTCTTTTCTTGAATTATCAACCTTCCCTTTTCGTTTACTCAGGTACGACGTGAATTGCTTCGTTCCAGGCTCCTTCCTTCAGCTTTTCCTCTTCGAGCGTTTCAAGGGTTATTCTTCTCTTGAACATCTTTCTAAGAGGAAAAAAAAGTCTTTAAACCTTTTTTTATTACCCCACATCGACCCTCGGATAGCCCGCTGGATTGATTACCGCTTTAGCTCAGACCTGCGGCTTTTCATTGATGATTTTTCATGCTTCACCGCTCGTCCTTACACTATTGCCTCAGAAAACAATGGTCAGCTTCCTCACTTCTATAGGCATGAGTCTCGCTCTTATCTAAACACCAACGGGTTGAGTGGTTCTTCATTGTCCTGGTTCGTCTTCCTTCGGGCTGCGGAGCTTCCATATTTTATTGAGGATAATGATTTTGGTACCGTACTTTATAATCCTCATAGGGTTATGAGGAAGTTTGGATTTGACCAGGAGCGTCCCTTCGGTCGTACTTGCAAGGAGATTTATGATACTGCTCTCCTCAATTTCGTGTCTACCTCCCCCTCTTTTGCATGGGCCTTTCCAGAACCCCCAGGTGCTCCTCACAAATCCTTTCTCGTTGCCTTTGTCATACCAACTGCTACTCAAAATGGGCGGTATACTACTGGTGACTGCAACTACTGGAAAATCAATCTTAAGAGGTGGGAAGACGACACCCTGATGTGCTCTATACCAGCTTCTCCCCCCAAGCGTCTTCAATGGGTTAGGATGTTATGTTCTCCTAAGCCCAATATTCGTTAGGAACGATGGCCAGCCAGTAGTCGGCTTGTTGAGCATAAGGCCTTGATGTCTAAGTCTTTTCCTCCTCGGTCAGCAGATGTTCATTCTCAAAGTGACCCAGTTATCCTTCTTGTACAGGCCCCTACTACCTCTAGGAACCTTGCACCAAGGGCCTTGTCTCAGTTACCTCTGTCTCGGATGCCTCCTCCAGTTCCTCCCCAGGGATCCTCTGATGCCGGGGAAATGAGAATCACTCGTTCTAGAACAAGAACATCTACCCCTACTGATTCGGAGGTGGCTCCTCTTATTGCTTCTATCGTGTCCTCGGTTAGTCGTCCTGGCATCAGGCTTCACTTAAGGCCATTAGCAAAACGCCCTCCTGAGGATGCTAGTCCTAGTGTGCCGGCAGCCGAGGATCCGGTCAAGAAACGCCGTAGAAATCTGGTATGTATTTATATATTTTGTAGTATCTTTATTTATGTCTGTTACTATTCACATAGTTGCTTTCGTGATTCCTTATATCATTATGTCCACCATTTTTAGATTGGCGATGCTGATGAAGAGGATGATGATGTTCCTCTTGAGTTTATGCCTATTAGTGCAAATGGGGCAACCGCGGCGGCTTCTACGAGTTGTGACCCTCCCCGACCTATCTCTATCAGTGTTGAGTCGTCTTCATCACATGAAGCTTGTGTCAGTCTTGATGCTAAAGACACTTTATCTAATGTGATTCGAGCCTTGCTTTGGGTGATACAACAATTTCCTCAAACCCTCCTCCAGCTTCTCCACATGATAGGCCTAAGGAAACTAATGAGACTCCTGCTTCCGTGAGGGAGGATCCTTCTGAGACTATTGCTGATGTGTATCCTCCCTAGAAAGATTCTACCGTGTTGGTGAGTTCTCGAGAGGGTGTTGTTGACAGCATTTTGGGTGGGTTGAACGACATTCCGCCTTCTGTGGCATCTCCCAACTATTTTTCTATTGACTATCTTGTGAGTATCTTTCTTTGGTAAATATACATATATTTTTTTTTCTTTTCTCCCAAATATATTATGCTTTTATCATCTTGTTTTCCAGAGCGAGAAGATGCAAGAGTTGCCTTTGCCTGTTGATGCACTTGCCTCATTTGATGCTCTCAATCCGGATGTTAACACCTCGCTAGATAATGACCTCGGTTATCCTTCAGGCTGTCTTCCGGATGACCAAGGTGTCGTGGATTCATCAGCATCCCAACAGCCCCGTGCTCCTCCATCCTTTATCTCGACAAATTCTATGATAGCCTCTAAAGTAGCTCCTGTCAGAGCTTCCTTCAATCCAAGCGGAGACCTTGTTTCTTGGAGGGGCTTCCGGATATCATCTTCTAGTCAAGAAAGTCTTGAGCGTCTCCTAGCTCGGTTCCCACATATACTTGACCAGCTGATTATTAAGGCGTCTTCTGCCCAGACCTTCTTCCTAGATCAGCTTGCAGGCCTTGTGCTTGGGTTGCACACTCTTTCTTTATTCTCTTTGCGAGTTGAGGACTTGAAGAAATTTAGCGATGATGTAGATGACCTTGCAGCTGTGAGTGTTGATATGTCCCCTTTTCGGGCTAGACTGGATCTTCTCAAGTCAAATTTCAATCTTGTTGAACTACGTTCGGAAATTGCTATACGTAAGTGTGAAGATAACTCCTTTTCAGCACAGATTTCGGAGTTTGATGAAGCCGCAAACAAATAGAGGATCCATTCGCAAGATTTAAAGTCCCAGCTTCAGGAAGTAGAGTGTCAACTTCAGGACTTAGAGTCATCTACTCGAGATGTCAAGAAATTAAAAGCTGAAAATCTCAAGATTCGGGATGCTGCCATTACTGATTTAGAGGCCTTAGCTATGCATTCTATTCAGTTTGATATGTCATGGCCTTTAGATCATGACTTGTTGTAGTCTTTTTTTTTCCTTTTCATGTTTCAGAAACTCATTTACATATATTTCATTTATCAAATTAGAGTTTCTTTCACCTTTTAAATTGCCTTTAATTTGAATGATTCCTCAAAACTCAATATTTATCATTGAATCTCAAGTTATTCAAATTAATACTCTAAGGCAACAATAGGTATTATGAATAGGTAGACATGAATGTTGTCAATAACATGTATATATATATATATATATATATATATATCTTTTTGAGAAAAAAAAAGTGAAAGTTTGATAATTTATTGATAATCAAATTGCTTTTAACGAAAAACATAACGTTTCAAAAATTTTCATAAAATAAACAATAAATCTTGCTTTTGTCTGATAAAGCATAACGTTCGCCACTTTTAGAGATAAAGTGTAACTATTTTTTCAGGTTGAGGACTTATAGTCAGGTGCCTCGATTACTTTTAAAGTTTGAAAGTATAACTTTGAGGGCTTATAGTCAAGTGTCTCAACTACTTTTGAAGTTGAAAGTATAACTTTTGTGATGACTATCTCATGTGTAATATTTCTTTACCTATTTCAGGTTCAATGGGCCTGAGATAGCATTTGATCCCACACGAGATATTTTGCAATACCCGCTTTCGGAGATCTATCGTACCCTATACGGGCCTTCCCATTTGGGGTAAAATTTGGTGGTTGGTGTTCCTCTTATGACCTGATTTGCTGTCTTGAGCACCAAGTCCCACACCAGAATTTGTCGCGGTACCACTGCGGTATTGTATTGTCGTCGCAGTCTTTCGTGATACCATTCCAATTTTTCTTTGGCTCAGTCTTGGAAGTCAGCTAAGGCCTCCAGGGCTGCTGGTCGGTTCTCTTCCTCGACTAAGCTTCGGAGTCTCATCCTAGGCGAAGGGATTTCTATTTCGGCGGGCAAGATAGCTTCTTCTCCATAGACTAAAGCATATGGGGTTTCACCCGTAGGTTTTCTTTTTGAAGTTCGATATGCCCATAATGCTATCGGTAACTGCTCTGCCCATGTCTTCGGATGATCATCTAGGGTTTTTAACAGAATCTTGATCAAGATTTTGTTTGTGGCCTCTACTTGCCCATTGCCTTTCGGGTAGTAGGGCGATGACTTGTAGTGCTTCACCCTATATCTTTCCATCAGATTTTTGATGTCTCTATTGATGAAAGGAGTTCCATTATCTGATAGAATGATTTTCGGGATCCCGAAACGACAAATAATGTATTCCTTAACGAAGTTCGCCATCGCTGGACCCGTAGCCTTTTTTAAAGGGATTGCCTCTACCCACTTTGTATACATCTCAGTGGTCGTCAAGATCCATATGTTTCCTTTAGAATTAGGATGAATGGGACCTATAAGATCCATTCCCTATGTATGAAAGGGCCATGGTGTTGCTATGGTCCGTAGGTCTACAACGGGAGCATGCATTAGATTCCCGTGGATTTGGCAGATGTTGCACTTCTTGACAAAATCCAAGCAATCTCCTTCCATTTTCGACCAATAATAACCATGATCAATAAGTTGTTTGTACAACTTGGCTCCCCTTGGTGCTCATCTTTATGCATTTGATAGACCAAATCTTTGGCCTCTCCTACTTCCATACACAATAAGGGCTTGCTATTGAACCCTCTTCTAAACAATTCTCCATTTTGCAAGAAGAATCGTTGTGACTTCCTCTTTATTAAGATTGCGTCCTTCTTTTCGGCGGGCAGATTACCGCTTTGTAAAAACTCTACATAAGGGATTCACCAATCTCCGCTACGTCATCAATGAAGGCGCATTCCTCCTCCCCAGTGTATTCTTGGCATGAAACACATTGTCGTTGAAGTGCATCTGCTTCCTTCTTCATTTCAGGCCAATAATACCCTTGGCATTGTAACCTCCTATACAATCCGATATCTGCCAATCCACAATTTTCTGCATGTACCTGATGCAAAACTCTATGTGCTTCAAGCCTCCCCAAGCATCGTGTCAATACCCCATCTGTTTCTTTATGGTACAAGACTCCCTTGATGATGGTATATTTTTGAAGTTCCACCGGGGATATTGTCCCCTCCTTCGTTTGCAATTGATGGGAGATGCTATGTCTCCAATCATCTATCATGTCCTTGGGGAACAAGTCTAGCACCGTGGTTGGGAGGGTTCTCTTCATTACTTTCACATCGAGATCTTCTCCTTGGACATATACTCTAGATGCTACTGTGGCTAATGTATCAGGTTGTTTATTTTTTCCACTTAGCACGTACTCAATAACCACCTTCCTGAAGTCCTCCATCACTTTTTCTGCTACAGTTCGATACGGTGCCAATATAGGCTCCTTCACTGCGAATTGCCCTCTTATTTGTTGCACGATCAAGTTTGAATCTCCCCTTACTTTAAGGGGTTTAGCTCCCAACTCTCGAGCCGCTAATAATCCCAATATGAATGCCTCATATTCTGCTTCATTGTTTGTGCAAGGGAAGTCTAACTTGTATAACAATGCTACTTCCTTTTCTTCTTTGGTGGTCAACACCACGCCTGCTCCACCTTTCCCTTCAGCAGATGACCCGTCAAAGGCTAAATTCCACCATTCTGAGTTTTCATCTACTATGTCAATTTCTTATACTTCTCCTCCTGGAAGATCCTCAGAGGGAGGTTCGTATTCTCCATTTGGAAACTAAGCTAGTAGGTCTGCCAAAACCTGACATTTGATTGCCTTTGGTGTTACACACTGGATGTCATATTCTGAAAGTATCATCATCCATCTTGCAGGTCTTCCTACCAATGCTGACCTAGTCAGTAGGTATCTGATCGGGTCAGTTCTTGTTGCAAGCTTCACTTTATATGCCAGAAAATAATGTCGCATTTTCTACGCTATGAATACCAATGCAAAGTAATGTCTTTCTACCTGCGAATACCGGGTTTCCGGTCCTCTAATTATCCGGCTGATGTAGTACACAAGCTTTTCTTCTCCATCTACCTCCTCTGTGATCAATCCTCCTACAAACTTTGTGGTAGATGTGATGTACAACTGCAACGGTATTCCTCTTTGTGGTACTACCATCGTTTGTGCTGAAGCCAAAATTCCTTTTACTTTCTCGAATGCATGTTGCTTGTCTTGCCCCTAGTCCCATTCTGCCTTTCCTTTTAACAATTTGCCAAAAGGTTCTGTGACTTCTGCTAATACTGGCATAAATCTCCTCATGTAAGAAATTTTCCCTAGAAAGCTCTTCAGCTGTTTTTGCATTTTTGGTGGAGGCATCTCCATAACTACTTTTGTCTTTCTTGGGTCTACCTCCAAACCTCTGTTATGCACCAAGAAGCCTAAGAATTTTCCAGCCATCATTCCAAAAGCACACTTCTTCAGATTCATTTTCAACTGGTATTTTCGGCATCGCTCAAACACTTTCCTCAGGTCCTCCACATGAGTTGTCGCCTTCTTGGATTTCACTACTATGTCATCCACATAGTCTTCTACTATATCATAAATCATGTCATGAAATATAGCATGCATTGCCCTGTGATAAGTTGCCCCCACATTCTTCAACCCGAAGGGCATTACTACATAGTAAAAATTCCCAAACGGGGTACGAAAGGCCGTCAACTCTGCATCTTCTACTGACATCTTTATCTGATTGTAACCCACAAACTCATCCATGAATGACATCATCTCGTGATTAGCTGTTGCATCTACCAAAGTGTCTATGTTGGGTAATGGGTACATGTCTTTTGGGCATGCCTTATTTAAATCTCTGAAATCCACACATATCTGTAACTGACCATTTGATTTCTTTACTAGTACAATACTGGACAACCATATTGGATGTTGGATTGGCTTGATGAACCCTAGTTCCAGTAACTTCTTGATTTCCTCTTTGATTTGGGTTTCGACTTTGGGTGCATAGTTGCGAGGAGCTTGCTTCACTGGTTTTATTCACGGGCTTACATTTAGATTGTGCTCTACCAACTCCTTGTCAATCCCGGGCATCTCATCGTAGTTCCAAGCAAAGACATCCCTATACTCTTGCAGCAATTTCACGAGCTCCTCCTTCTGATTAGCATCCAGCTCTTTGTTGACGTAAGTCGGTCTTGGCATTCCTTCATCTGTTGCCAAATCAACTTCTTCTAGTTCATTTTGTTGAGTTTCGGCCTATCCTCAAAGCATTCTGGAGCTAGTTCTACCTTCTACTGCCAATTTCTCCTTCTTCATTACTGCTGGAGTGAGGGACACCTCTTGAGCCGTCGGGTTTGCACTCTTCCTTGGACTCTTCCCCCTTGCACCGTCATAAGCGAAACACCACCTTTCCGTCGATTTTAACAACCCTCTCCCATTTCGTTCTTTGGCCATCATCTGATTGTACCGTCCGTTTGGCATTTATTTTGTTTCTGGCATCTTCAGGGTCTGCTGGCCTTTTCTTTTCTCCTTTTCCTTCCTTCTCCAAGTCTACTACCACTGGCTTCTTATTTTTGGAACATTCTCCTTGTTCCGAGGTCTTCTTCTTCTCTTTTCCTACAGGCACGAACTTATCTTCTTGTACTTCTTCCCAGCTTGCTAGTCTTAGGGAATCAGGCCTTGCAATCTGGTTCTCTCCCTTTTCAGCGACATCATCAAAGAAAGTTGCTTCGATAATGTGTGCCTCCTCGGGTCCAAAGGGATTTCTTGTTGTCGGTACCTTCACTTCTTTCCCCTTCCAGATAGCTTTCAGGCATTGATAAAAACCTGAGGGTACCACCTCATAGTCGTTTTGTCAGGCCCTTGCTAACAAGACATGATACGCTGCATCCATCTCGGCAACATGAAACATTACAGGTCCTCGAATCTTTCCAATCTGCATGTCCACCTTAATGTGTCCAAGGGTTCTGGCACTTTGGTTGGTAAACCCTGTGATGTTATTCGGTTCTTTCACAATTCTCTTCTCTGACAGGCCTAACTGCTTAAAAACAGTATAGGGCATAATGTTTATAGACGCTCCGTTGTCAATGAACGCCCTCCGCACCTCTATTCCATTTATTATCGCCGTCATATACAACGGTCGATTGCGCGGGTATCTTATCTCTCTGTCATCTTTAGAGAAAGATATCTTGCTTTCTTCCTCTTCCACTACTTTCACAAATCTTTTTCTCACCGCCATATAGGTTTCTTATGTTTCTGCTGCTTTGATGATCGCCCTGGTTGCTTCTATCCTTGCTTCCTTGGTCAACCCTATCTGGTCAAAATTTTTTCTGAATTTAGCTCCATTCATCAGCGCCGTCACCTGTAGGCCTGGATCAACATCCATTATTTCTTCCATCCTTTCTGCATTCTCTATCATCTCCACTTCTGGTGCCTCACTATGAGTAATAGTGTTGCACGTTTCTTTTCCCTTGTGATTAGGCAGTGGCGTGTCATGCACACTGCTTCTTTTTCCCAGCTCAATTTCTCTTGCCGCCAACTTTTCATGGTATATATCATCCGCAGACTATAACAATTGATAGTGGAATGTCCTGCGTATTGGTGATATACACAGAAGTCTGGCCTTCTTTTCATCTCTTCCGTCACAATAAATCTGGGCTTCGGAGGCCTCACCACTCCATGTTCTATCCATTGTTCATACAGGTCCCTAAAGGCCTTCTCACTGTATGTTATAGCCTCTGGCACTGGTATCCTGGTATACTTGTCCCCATGCTTTCCTTTACTCCGTTCAAAATTTCTCTCATTCTTCTCCCTCTTGCCCCCTTGTGGTTTTGACTGAGAGTCAGCCAAAGCCACAGTTGTTGTCCTTTTACCTTTCTATGTAACCGTCGCATGGCTGGTGGGCACTGTCATGATTCCTCTCAAATCTTGTGCGAAGGATGAGAGGGTCGCAAATGAATCACAAGCTTTTGTAATGAGATGGGGCTTGAAGGAGTCTAGATCACAATTGTTGCATATGCTAACCAAGTTCTTCTCCTCAATTGGTTCTGCACACTTCTGTGCTTGGGACCTGAATCTGTCCACATAATCTGACAGCTCCTCATTCGGCTTCTGCTTGAATCGCATCAGCTCTACAATAGTTACCTGTTTCTGCACATAGAAAATTTTCTTAAAAAATTACAATTTCAGATCATCCCAATCATGGACTGACCCCTTCTCCAAGTTGTAGCACCAACTGAAGGCACTATCCGTCAAGGTCTTGTTAAATTCCCTCATCAACAGATTGTGGTTATTCACCTCATCATAACCCAACCATGGAGACATCGACTCCACGAACCTGGCAATATGCTCCCTGGCATTCCCTTTCTCCCTGTTATACTTTGGGAACTGCGGGGGGTGCTCAATATACCCTGTCGGATAAGGTTATCTCCGAACGTGTACCGGGTAGGGTGGAGTAAAATCCAACTCTAAAGGTCGGGCTGTCTGCTTGTGAAGTTGATTGATCACATCCATTATATCATCCTTCGTCACATATTAGCTCGTAGTATGGACTCTTTGAGGGGTTGTTATGTATTGCTGCATTGGTGGCGTGTATGGTAAGGAAATTTACTGGTGTACACTTGCATCCTACACAATTTGTATCGGTTGTGCTTGTTGGCTTGTTCGTAGGATGTGGCTCGGGATGGTCGGTATCTGCACTTGTGAAAATGCTGGGAGAGTGGTCAGGATGATGTTGGGTTGAGGCTAACTTGCTTCTAATCTGAGTTGTGGCACATCACCGCTGTTTTGGGGCTCCAAGTTGATGATTGGAATCAGCTGACTCTCCGTTGTTGGAGGTACAGTCTGATTCTCTTTGTTGTTACTGTTGTCCTCCACTTCTGCTCGTTCCCCCTGCGAACTTCTCGGAAACATAGCCCTGAAAGTGGGGATTTGCATTAACTGCTGGCGGAAATTCCCCATTTCTTCCTGCTTCCTCTGCATTTCTAGCATCATGGTCATCATCATCCCTTGGCCTTCTCGTGCCTCTTGTAATGCCTTGAGCATCTCCATCTGCACGGTATTCGCAGTTGTCTGCGTTCCAGTTACTTCCTCACCTTGTCTTCCCGTGTTTGTCTTTCTAGCACTAGTTTGTTGTTGATCAGCCATTTGAAGTGATGTTGAACTTTCTTCCGAAACATCTTCTAAGATGGGTTGATCAAGATCTAGATTCGCGCTTTGGAACACTGGATTTGCTTGCTTTGAAATCGGATCCGGTGAAGTAATACTTGTTGTCGGTGAAACTCTTACTGTAATTCTCCCACTTCGACTTGTGGGCATACCCTTCACGAATTCTACATCTCCCCAGTAGAGTCGCCAAATAAATGTGGGCAAGAAAATTACGCTTGCTAGGGTTACAGTTTCGTATTGGCTGAAGAGGAGAGAAATCTACGAAGAGCACGGAATTGATTGATTGATTGAAGAGGGGAGAAGAACAGGTGGGCGATTACTCCAATGACATGTGGCAGAACTCTCAGAATTTGAAAACCGGGTTAGGGTAGCAGGGATTCCAAGAACCTTCTTGAGTCTTTAAGTTGGGAGAGAGTTCCAAGTGTAATGAGCTTCCAAGAGTCTAAGTGTAATGTCTTGAGAGCGATCCCCTTTTATTAGAATATAGGGGCTATTTATAGAGCTTTCCTGGGAAATAATCACATGCCAGACACATGTTTTAAGAGAAATTTTTGAAATACCCTTTAGTCATGTTTTAAAGGGAAAATTCCAGAAATGCCCTTTAATCATCAAAGTAATGCCCAAATTGCCCTGTTCTTCTAGCCACCAATCCAATTCCTCAATCAATTCCCAAAATGGGTCGCATCCACGAGTCTTCTGCCTTGGAACACGTGGAGACTTCCTCGGGTCTAGCACACTTATTTTCGTCTAATCGGTACATTTAATTAGTAGGTCACATGAACCCTAATTTGTACATTTAATTAGGTTTTTATAAACCCTAATTTGTACATTTATTTTAATTAGGTCATGTGAACCCTAATATGCACTTGGGCCCACAATTTGTTAAAGCATCTTAACAATTGTCTTTAATGCCATTGGTTCATACAAATTCATATATTTATTAGATACATAATATACCTACTACCTATCATATATGTATGTATATATATATGTATGTATATATATATATGTATATATATATATATGTATGTATATATATGTATGTATGTATATATATATATGGGTCCGTCTCTCCAGCGAACTACTGGGAGCGAACCAAAGAAGAACCGGCTATAGTAACGATTTTGTCTGTCGTTATAGCATAGAAAACCGACGAACCGGCTATAGTGACGGTTTTGTCTGTCGCTATATCCGTTGCTATAGACGGTTCGTCGTTTTTCTATGCTATAGCGACGGACAACACTGTCGCTATAGCTGATTCGTCTTTGGTTTGCTTCCAACGGTTTTGGTGTTAGTATTTTAGAGAAGGTGGTCAACCCTAATAGGAAGGATTGACGTTTGCGGTTAGAGGATGCACTTTGGGCTTACAGAACGACATACAAAACCCTGATCGACATGTCACCTTACAGGATAATATATGGGAAACCATGTCACTTGCCTGTTGAACTAAAACATAGAGCTTTTTGGGCAATCAAGCAATGCAATATGGAGATGGACAAGGCTTGTGAACAACGAAAGCTACAGTTGCAGGAATTGGAAGAATTGAGGAACGATGCTTATAAGAGTTCCAAGGTATACAAGGAGAAGACAAAAGCTTTTCATGATAGCAGGCTCATTCGAAAGAACTTTGTCGTAGGACAAAAAGTTCTCCTTTACCATACCAGGCTCAAATTATTTCAGGGTAAGTTGAGATCTCGATGGGTAGGACCTTTTGTTGTTACTAACATTTTTCTTCACGGTGCAATTAAAATTCAGAGCCCAAGTACAGGAAACGTTTTTAAGGTAAATGGACACAGGTTGAAACCCTTTCATGAAGGTTTTTAAGTAGAAAATATTGAGGTGATAAATCTCGAGGATCCAATGGATGCGGAATGAAGAAAGAGGGAGGATGTCGAGCTAATGACAATAAATAAGGCCAGCTACTTGGGAGGCAACCCAAGATTTCAGATTTGGTTTTTCTATTCCTTTACTTTTTAGTTTGTTATTTGCATGATAGCTAGTAGTTACCTTCGTCTTTGCATGATTGTCTTACATTGGGAACAATGTAAGGTTTGAGTGTGGGGGAGGGGTTTAGGTTTACTTAGGTTTACTTAGGAATTTATGATCTAATCTGAGTTGTTTTGAAATGCCATCTCCTCTTCTTCTTCGGAATCTGTTGATGAGTGGTTGGATAGCAATTCAATTGCTATGTTTAATCCTGGTGATGGAACACAATGTTCCTCTTTATCTTTAGTAGACTGACGAGCTTTACGATTTTGCTTTCTCAGCCTTCTTGCAGTTCGCTCGATCTCTGGAACAAAGTCTGTAAAAGCTTGGGAGGATCGAGTCATAAACTAAAAAAAACAAAATAAAAAAAAATGAATAGATAAAAACAACTGTTTTACTCCCGGCAACGGCGTCAAAATTTGA
Source organism: Aralia elata (assembly GCA_034770075.1). Classification (NCBI taxonomy): domain Eukaryota; kingdom Viridiplantae; phylum Streptophyta; class Magnoliopsida; order Apiales; family Araliaceae; genus Aralia; species Aralia elata. Next base: position 31,229,756 of record CM068386.1, on the reverse strand, counting down.
GAACTGTCATTTAACACTCCTAAATTAACCTTACTTTCTATTCACAAATTCAACAATTAGCACAGTAGTAAGCAAGGATCGATCCCACAGGGAGTACGTATTTAAAATCTATTCAATGACAAAAGATGGGGGGTTTTGAAAATCAATTATCTAACTAAACAAAATCGAGTAATAAGCTTAACCAATAAATAAACAAGTTCAGTTCTTTAGTTTAGATCCACCAAGTCACAGTAATTAATCAACCAAGTTATTATTATTTACCCTTCAATGAAACTATTAGCCCTAGATAACAATAAGCTCTGCTATCTGAAATTCACCTTAGATATTCACTGAATAAAATAAGCTCTTTACCAGATTCTAACTATCATATAACCTAAAACAAGCTCTTTAGATTTAATATGACAACAACATTAAGGACTAGAGAATTAGGCTAATTCAAGCAATAAACACACAAGCTCGGTTTATTTAACTTGCTTCCTGATAACCTTAGTAATAATTGAAAGTTCTGACACAATCAATATTACTAATTGCTACTGGTGACAAGGAATACTATCAATTACACGTAATATTACTCCTTAATCTAGAAGATGTTAATGATCAAACTAATCCAATTGGCCATATTAAATTAATGAAATCAATTAGCATGCAAACAATTGAAATAGATTATCAGAATAAATTTCATGCAAGAAAGAATAAATAATAAAACTTGATTAATCAATTACTTGTAAATAAGGTTTCACCTCCCTTTAGAACTGAATATAAGAAATTAGCTTGACATCCTTCGATCTTACAAAACTAGGGTTTTTCCAATGTAATATCTGACTAATAACATGTATTTATAGTCCTAAGATAATATCCTATCTAAAGAAAACATCCTAGTTACATTAGAATTGGAAAAGATATCAAAAGTCCCTAAAAATAAGGAAGTAATCTGCTAAAAATCTCAAAAACGTGTTTCCTGTGCACGTTTCAGCGCCGACGGCGCTCAGCCCGCGCTCAACTACAGATGTTTCAGAGCCGACAACGCTCAAAAACAATAGATTCAGCGCCGACCGCGCTCAATCACAGAGGCTCCAGTGCCGACCGCGCTCAAATCAAGCCATTTCAGAGTCGGCCGCGCTCAAATTTTCTGTTGCGACGGCCTTTGGAAAAACGGCCATAAATTTCTCATACGAACTCCGATTGAGGCGATTCAAGATGATATAGAAAGTTAAGACGTAGATCTACAACTTTCATTCTTTGAGTTTTCAGAGATACAAGCTGGAGAAAGGTCGAAATTGGCCCTGAAGTGACTGTTGTATAAATGGCAAACCGAAAATCTGAAGTTCATCGCCCGTTGGTAAAAAGGTATCCGGGAAGAGTTACGGGACGTGCCAACTATCAAATCGAAGCTCTCGACGAGATCTACAATACAATCTAAGTTCCAAACCAAGATCATGCATCATTGAGTTGATTGATTGTTGAATCCTTGAGTCCCAGAATTTTCTTCTTTTCCTTGTTTTTAGCTCCAATTCCTCTTTTCAGCACCAATTCCTCCTGTAATCAACAAACAACTTAATAAGTCCATAACACATAAAACATGTAATAAAACCAAACATAAAGGAATCAAAAATATAGAACATTATGCACTCATCAATCTTCTAAACTCGACAATGCAGCTTGTAACCGTAAGCACGAGAACGCAGCTTGTCACCGTAAGCACGACAAAGCAGCTTGTCATTACGGATATATCCCAAGTTCGTTGGTGAAAAATTTCTAAGCACGACGTTTTCTGCATTTTTCTCGAAAAATATTTTCAGATATAATTAATCGTTATACCATGAAATCACATAATACATAGTTTTGGGTCACTAAATTAACCTCTAACCATATACGATCGTATTTATAAGTCTCATAAATACTCGGGGTATTATAATAGATATGTAATATTTTTTTTAAGACTCAACATGATGTTGACATCTGTATTACTACACATCTAAAACTCTAAAATTTAAAGTCCCTAACATTATCTTCTTTCTTTTTTTTCTAAATCCTAACATTACCTTTTATACATTTCCAAGTTATGTATAGATGTTTTCGGTACAATACAAATTTTGTTGTAAGAGTAGACTGCCTCACAACTAGGGGTCATGTAAATGAACCAAGTCGAGCCGAGTATTGAGTTGTTCAGATTTGGTTCACAAAATTTATCGAGTATGAAATAAGGTTTAATTGAGGCTCGTTTAGTTACTGAGTCGAGTACGATCTCGAATCGAGCCTGAGCAATTTAAACTTTTCAAGTGAATATAATCCGAGTATCAATAAAAAATTACAATTTGAAAAGGTTCGAGTAATTTATCGAAATTCAAAATTTTCTCATATTTGAATTATTTTTATTTTGAGTCAAGCTCGAATCGAACTTTTAGTCGAGCGAGTACGAATCGAGCTCGAACTGTTTGGTTCATTTTACAGCCTTACTCACAACAGGATAAAAATAGCCCTGAATGTCCATCTCTCAAAAATCACGTAAGAAACTTGAATCATGACCTAGACCAAAATTATGTGTCAAACTTACTGGTGAACCAACCCTTGGGTACGACATGATAAAGAACTCACCATATGTTATGTTCAACTTAGTTTCTTATAGACTTGTTAGTTCATTTACTTGTAACTTTCTTCAGAAATTTCTACTATACATTTGATCTGCCTCTTCTAGGGATGGTTTATATACATATAGTTTGTATATATCATTCATTAGTTCCAAAAATACCCTATTTATTCTGGGGTGTTGAAATCATTGTATGCTATATACTAAAATTTTTGTAAATATGACAAAGCAATCTCTACGACAAACATTTGAAAATACCTTAACTTAATCTTTATTTTATCTATAAAAAAAAATATAACATTTTCCCTCTTGGTGAGATTTTTTCTTATTTTCATAATTATTTCAAACATTAATCTAAACTTCAATTACAACTGTGCTTATATGTATATAATGAGCATATTTGCACATCTAAGAAAAAAATATTCCATCTCTTTAAATAAAAGAAAAGAGTTCAAACTAGCTCCAATCAAGACAATAGACTGATTGAAAAAAAATAATTTATTTTATTAAGTTGCGAAATTTCTATTTTGATTCATTCAAATCACAGTATAATTTCTTATAGATCCTTACAATAGGGACTTGAGTAGGGAATATGTCATACACAATCATGGTATGTGAAGAATGAATTTGATCGAGCCAGTTAAAACATCTCAATTCCGACAACTTCTGTTCTGAAAAATGACGATTACTGTAATAATTTAACGTCAAATACTGTGTATTATCACAAATTAAATTCTTTTTTAGTAGGTGGATAATATGTAAGAAAAGGTTTTAGCATGCTTCATATTTTACACTAATAATTAAAATGGTATCCTAATCATATGGTAATATAATGGATAAAAAATATATTCATATACTCAATCACATGTTATTGCGATAAAGTTTGCTAACGACTTTGTGAACTTGGTAAAAGTAGCATTGACATGGGACGATGATGATTGAGTAGATGTGGAAATGTCATCGCTATCCCTGTCATCTAACTTGAGCAAGCTTGGCTTGCTCGGTGGTCTTTGCTCTAGTGACAGATTATTTATAAGCAAAACAACTACTTCAGACATTGTTGGTCTTAAGGAAATTGGTGATTGAGTTCACATCAAGGCAACCTCTATGACCTTCTTAGCATTTTCAACTTTATATTCATTTGGATCTAAAGTCTCATCAACCAACTTCAGATTCACGTTATTCTCGTACAACTTCCATGCCTGTTACACGATGATACTAAACAAACTTACAAAATAAATAAATTAAGAGTTGAGTTTCAAAAGAAATTGGATTAATTAGTTTCGATTATTAATTAGAAACCTAGCTTCTTACTTTGAAAAGAAGCAAAAGTATATTTTATATTATAAGAACTTACATATTCAAGTAGAGATTCAGCGGCAGGCTCAATCTTCATGTCATTGCACCTTTGACCACTTATAATTTCAAGGACCATAACACCAAAACTGTAAATATCAACTTTCTTAGACAAGTGTCCATGAATTGCATATTCCGGTGCTGTGTAACCCCTAGTTTGTTAAATTAATTAGTCTTTATTAAGAAATTCCACCATTTCTATGTATTTTGTTGACTAAACTACCTCAATGTCCAATTTTTAAACAACAAAATAAAGTCATGAAGCATAAGTTTATTGTTAGTTCCACTTACAAGGTCCCAGCAAATTTGGTGCTGAGATGACTTTGATCATCAATTAGAAGTCTGGCCAGCCCAAAATCTGCAATTTTGGGTTGAAAATCATCACCGATAGAGACTGGGCTGTATAAAGAAAAACCCAGTTTTGAGCCATAGCAGGAGTAGCGCGGTCGCGCCACTCCTAGGTTAAAATGCAGCGCGACCGCGCCGTGCTGCAGAGCATTCAAGATAAGTTTAATATAATCTGAACCTCTTGGGACATGTACGCATGAGCCTTCTAAGATGCAATACATGAAACACAAGGTGTCTAGCATGTCCGAACATAGAATGACTATATCAAGCGAAGATTAGATAAGAAATTTCTAAATAAACATAATGAACAAGATAGAGGCAAGGCAAACTAAGCTAGAACATTAAGTTAAATGTGAAATAAGTTGAAATGAACTGTATAACTGATGTGTATATGTGTGATTATATAACTGTGTAGGATTCGTGAAGCGCAGATAGCTATTAGCCGTTAAACTAAAGTTGTAATCAACTCGCAAGGCAAGTCTTTCAGTTCCTATGTGTTAAATGAACTTGATATTGATTGTATGTAATCTGTATCGCAGTGTGAATGGATTTACATGAGTATGTTGAATTACAAATGAATCTATGACTAAGTTGATTGAGTTATGGAACTCAATCTTTATATGATATGTGAAACACAAATTGTATGATATACCTAGAAGAATGTTTATGATATATGAATTGAGCATGAAAATTCTATGCTACGTGAAACATGAAAACTATTGGATTTGCTGAGTTGTCGAGCTCAATCTTAGAAAACATAAATTTTGCAGGTTAAAGACACAGTGTGATATTACTTGCTATCTGGATGATAAGAATTGGAAGACATATGAAGGAATACATTTTCTAGAATTAGAAGTTGCATAGAATTATGTTGATAGTTTTGAAATGTATAAATTGGCAGATGTATACAATTTGAAATATTCAATAAAGAGGGAATGTTTGCTTTGAAATGAGATTGTATTGTGGTGATTGCTTTGTAATATAAAGTTGTATAAGGATAATATTATATAAGAAAGATTTGGTATTGGGGATGAGTTGTACATACTCATTTCTACTCTGATAAGATGTATCGTAAAATAAATGTAATTATAAAATATAAGGAATCGTACAGGTTGCGATTCAGGGAATAAAAGGAGGAATATAGAAAAAAAAAATTAATTATCCGCTTTTTCAGCTGTTATTTCATCCTTGTATGATGTAAAATTAAATCAAAATAGTATTTAACGCACAAGGTCGGGATTAAGATTAGGCCTAATTTTGGATTAAGTTGATCCCGATTTTGGGGGGTGTTACAACTACTCTAAAAGTATTTTCTATACCCAAATTTGAAAATCATGTGAGGATTATTGGGCGTTTTTGGGATTTGAGTTGAGTGTTTGAGCTGTCACCACTTGTATTCATATACTTGGTGTAATAACCCAAGATTTTGGGTATATTTAAATAAAAAAAATTACGTATAAATTTTTTTTTATATAATCAAATTATTTTTATTATATATTAAAACAAGTATGAGAATGCGTACATGCAAAGGAATGGGAATATGTAATGTGTGTGTGTGTGTGTCTATATATATATATATATATATATATATATATATATATATATATATATATATATATATACACACACACACTTCATATATGGTTTCAAATAAATTTTTTATTAAAGAAATAGTTGATATTTATAAATTATATTCTTTTAATAAATTAATTTTTATGTTAAAAGATATATTATTATTTATTTTTCATAAAAATATGATTACTATATTATTTAAATGATAAGTGTATATTTTAAGAAATGATTATTATTATTACTATGATTATTTCTTTATGATATGAATTTGTAAAATTAGTCAATTTATTTTAAATTGATTAAATATGGTAAATGTGGTAAAGTGACATTACGAATCAAAACCCTAATTTGATCTATGGTCATGTATTTTAATTTTAAATATAATTATTGTTCTAATTATATTTAAAAGGATTTATGTTTATATAATGGATATATGAATAATAAGAATTTATTTTATTATGTAAATTCGAATATTAAATATACTAATGATTATATTCACTACAACAAAAGGAGCTATCAGCGACCGCCTATCAGCGACCGTATATGGTCGCAGATAGGTATCAGCGACCGACTACGGTCGCTGATAGTGGTCGCATATAATCTGGTCGCTGCGGAGGACAATGGCGACCACCATTAGCGACCGACTTATCAGCGACCGCCTATAGCGACCGACACGGTCGCTGGGCTGAGTCAGCCTCAAATATGAAGTGGAAACACGTGGCAATTTGGTGACATCAGCGACCGAAATCAGCGACCGATTGCGGTCGCTGATATGCTGAATGGGAGGACACGTGGCAATCCTGCGAATTGAGATTAGCGACCGCGAATTTATATCAGCGACCGCATGCGGTCGCTGATACCTGGTTTGAAAAAAAAAATTGGCGAGTTTTGCTGATTTCCAGAAAACTAAAACCTGTTTTGTACCTGCTCCCAACACACAACAGTTTATATAAACATCCATACTAACATATTTATACCCCACACATGCACAATAGTATATATTAACATCCATCCATATGAAAACACATAAACCAACACAAGATAAACTATAAAAACATTCACAAACCAATTAAGGGAACTGAAAACTTTATATAAATGTAGTCTTTAAACTTTAATTAACATACATATGTCCAAACAAGGGCAATCACAGACAGGGTATTTGAAGTATAGCTACCTAGCTAAGTCTTCATGCATCATCGCCCAAATTAGTATGACCCTGTAGACAAAAGAAGAAAACATGTTACATATGTTGATACTGATAGCTATTTCAATATTTATGTATTTAAGTTAGTGACTTATTTGATTGTAATAGGAACTAAGATTACCTCGTCGCCATCCTGTGACTGTTGTGCTGCTGCCGCCACTGCCTCAGCCAACTCATCAGGGCTCAAAGACTGTAGATGGCCGCCCAGTGTGAATGTATATTATGAATATTAATTTTAAATTTAATTAATAATATAATTATATTTAAAATAAAGGAATATGTATTTTGGATATTAAGAATTTGTTTTGTTTCAGTAATTTAAATATTAAATATAATAATTAATTATATTTGTATTTAAATGCATGTATGTACATTATGTGAATAATGTAAATTAAGTGGAAAACCCTAATTTACAAATTAGGAAATCTTAATGTATATTTGAAACCCTAATTTTCTATTGAAAACCCTAATTAAAGTTTAAAACCCTAATTTTTGAATTACTATATCTTAATTAAATAGTTATTAATTCCTAAACTTAATTTCTCAAACCCTAGAATTATTGGGCAAACCCTAAGGATTAAAACCTAAGGGTTAAACCCTAGAATCATGTGAGATGGACAAGTATGCCCTTAAAATTATTTATTAGATTACCAAAGTAGCCTTTTTGTATTTATTTATTTAGAAAGTGTGCAAATCTTGCCAAATCTAGTGACTCACCACTTCAAGATCTCACATGTGCTCTAAATCTCTCCAAAACATCAAATTTTTGACACCTGGCCAGCCTTGATTCATTGAATCAAATGGATAAGAATTAAAAAAAAGAAAAAGAAAAGAAATATTTCATTTTATTCTCTAAACCAAAGCCAAGACTCTCTCTCTCTCCCTCTCTCTCTCCTAAACCCACGAAATTCAGAAAGAAACTAAGTCCTTAGATTAACCAATAACACCCCATAACTACACAAGATCAGATTAGAGAGAAGAAATTAAAATTTTGTTCAAGAAGGTATAAACCCTAACCCTAAGCTAGATCTTGTATGCTTAGATAGATTTTATGTTTTTGTGTTTAAATATGTTGTTTGTTATGTTATTTAGTGATCTGGGTTGCTAGATCATGGATCCATAACATTTAAATGCACGAAAATTAAGATTTATAAAGACTGCCAAAGAACCCTAAAATTATGTCTGACAGCCCAAAGTTGGGGCCTATAAAGCTCACCATGTTAATGATTTGTTGTGTTTAAAGTTTGTTATGTGTAGTATGGTATGTGGTTAGTACACTGCAAGTGGAATCACGATCATAGCATGTCTACATCGAAAGTTATTCATGGTCAAAAGTCCTTGACCGATCATAAAAGTTGTTTCTGGAAAACCCAGTCAAATGTCAGAGGCCATAAATCTTGATCTGTAAATGTTTTGATGTATTTAAAGCTTTGTAGTTGTAGTATGCCAGTAGGTTAACAATCTAGAAGTGGAATCACGATCATAGCATGTCCAGATTCCATGTTAGTAATAACGACACTTTTCGTCGCTAAAAGCCTTTAGCGACGGTTTTCAAAAAAATTTAATTATATTAATTAAATAAATAGAAAATAAATATTAAAAATTCATAAAATGGTTTTAAAAATTATTTTAAGTTAAAAAAATTAACTTTTAATATTTTAACATAATTTTCATTAATAATTTAATTTATTTAATTATTAATGATAATTAATTTATTTAATAATTATATTAAATACATTAGTTAAAAATGATTTTAATATTTTAAAAATCATTTAAAAATGATATTAATGTTTTAAAAAGTATTTTAAGTTATATTAAATAACTTTTAATATTTTAATAAAAATTTCATTAATATTTAATATTAATGAGAATTAATTTATTTAATAGTTATATTAAATAAATTATTTAAAAATGATTTTAATGTTTTAAAAATCATTTAAAGGTAATGAAAATGTTTTTAAAATATTTCTAAGTTATAATAAATAACTTTTAAATATTTGACATGAATTACATTAATAATTTAATATTAATAATAATTATTTAAAAATGATTTTAATATTTTAAAAATCATTTAAAGGTGATAATAAATGTTTTAAAAATATTTTAAGTTATAATAAATAACCTTTAATATTTTGACATGAATTACATTAATACTTTAATATTAATAGTAATCATTTAAAAATGATTTTAACATTTTGAAAATTATCTAAAGGTAATATTAAGGTTTGAAAAATGTTTTAAGTTATAATAAATAACTTAAAATGTTTTGACATGGATTTCATTAATATTTTAAATTATTTAAATATTAATAATAATGAAATTATTTAGCAATTAAATCATTATAAATGTGATATCCTGAATATTTATGCGATGCTAAATCAGGATATTAAATGATTACAACGGGTATTGATAGGTGCAAAATATTCTATATTCTTAGTTCCTTTATGCTTAAGATTATTATATGTTTTCTGTGTTTATGAGCTTAATTAAGGTGTTTATAGATTTTATGAAGAATTGATGTGATTTTGCAAATATGGAGTTTAATGCTGAGTTTTATGTTGTTTTGCAGAATACCCTACGATCGCTGGGTAAAGGCTCTACGTTCGTAGTGTAGGGTGTAGTCTGGCAGTTCTACGATCGCAGGAAGGTTAGGCGGATTTGTTCGACGATTCCTAGTTTCACTCTACGATTGCGAGATTCACTCTACGACCAGGCACGACATTCTACGTTTTCAGTCCAGCGGCGAAGTTACTCTACGTCTGACGAGAGTCACTCTACGATGGTGCTCTTTACTCTACGATTGACAAGTTTACTCGGCAACTAGTTACTCTACGATTCCGAGGTTTACTCTACGATCGCGATAAAAGCTGGTGCGAAGTCTACTTTACGTTGTGTTGAAGGAGTGTTACTCTACGATTTTGGTCGACATGCAGATTTCCAATTCTGAGTAGGATTTGAAACATTAAAGCTTAAAGATATGATTCCTAACAGGATTTGGAGATGAAGTTACAATCATACATGGAAAGTATCTCTGATTATGTGAAGTAGAGTTTGATATGGAATCTGAGTTGAAGATAAATATGGAAACTGATGTCGAACTGGAAAAGGAAACGGAAGAAGATTTGGATTTGGAAACTAAATCTAATTTGAAAAGGAAGCTGCTTAAAGCTGGATGTCAGAGATCAAGGAGGATTTAGAATCCTACCATATTTGCAAAGTGAAAACTTCCGAAGCAGAATTGGATTAGAATTCTTCTAGGCTTTAGATATTTATCTATATATACTTGTAATTGTTAGAATTCAATCATTACATCATAGAGAGAGTTTTATCATATTCAGAGAGTTCATAGAAACATGTCAGGCTAGTTTTTCTTTATTCGGTTTGAAGGGGACGTGGATCCTTAGTAACAATTTATGGTTTGATTAAATATACAATATTTATTGGTTCTTATATGAAGCTTATTTTGATAATCTGTTTTAATTGTTAAATATTATTTGACTAACTGATTTGGTTTCTGCAGGATTAAATTGGTTAGTTGATAGTATATACTAGATTCAGGAATAGTATTACGTAATCGATATTATTTCTAATCATAAGTAGCAGTTAGTGATACTGATTGTGGTCAAGCTTTTGGTTATTTGCTATGGTTATCAGGAGACAGATTAAACGAATCGAGCTTATGTGTTTGTTGCTTGGAATAGTCTAATTCCTTAGTTCTTAATGTTGTTGTCATATTAAACCTAAAGAGTTTGTTTTAGGTTATATGATAGTTAGAATCTTGTGAAGAGCTTATTTCATTAAGTGACAATCTAAGAGGAATTTCGGATAACAGAGATTGTTGTTATCTAGGACTATTAGCTTCATTGAAGGGTGAATATTGTTGTGCTTAATTGATCTATTGCTGTGAAAAGGTGAAACTGAACTGGAAAACTGAAGTTTTAATTCACTGGTTAATTTCATTATTTTTAAATCTGTCTTTATTAATTAGTTAAATAATTTTAAAACCCCCAACCTTTTATTTATTGTTAAAACTGTTATAAACATTAGGATAAATTGAAAATCAACATTGTTCTCTGTGGGATCGACCCTTGCTACTGCTATACTGTGCTTAGTTTTGAGTTCATAGAGTTAAGTAAGGTTTTTATTTTTGGTTTGCTTGACGACAACTTTCTAAATTTTGGCGCCGTTGCCGGGGAACAATTAGTTATTTTTTGATTTATTCTTTGCTTCTTTATTAGTTTATGACTCGATCTTCTCAATCTGGTAATTTGAATTTTGATCCAGAGATTGAGAAAACTGCAAAAAGGCTCAGGAAGGAAAATCGTAGAGTGCAGTCCACAACCGCAGAAGAAGAAATTCCATCACCTGGCCTGAACATAGCATTGGAATTACTGTCCAATAATTCATCAACATAATCTGAATCAGAAGAGGAGATGGCTGTTCAAAATAATAACAGGACTCTAAAGGAGTTGGCAACTCCTAATTTAAATCAGCAACCTCTATGCATTGAATATCCTGCTTTAGAAGCTGTATTTGAACTTAAATCTGGACTAATCCATTTGTTACCTACTTTTCGTGGTCTTACAGGTGAGGACCCATATAAACATCTGAAAGAATTTCATGTGGTGTGTTCCACCATGAAGCCACATGGAATAACTGAGGAGCAGATCAAGCTTAGAGCCTTTCCTTTCTCACTGGCAGATTTGGCAAAAGATTGGTTGTATTACTTACCATCAGGTACAACCCAATTATGGAATGACATGAAGAAGCTATTCTTAGAGAAGGTACTTTCCTGCTTCAAGAGTAGCCAATATAAGGAAGGAAATCTGTGCAATTAGACAATTCAGTGGAGAACCACTCTACGAATACTGGGAAAGATTCAAGAAGCTTTGCTCTAGCTGCCCACCTCACCAGATAGATGACCAGCACTTGATCCAGTATTTCTATGAAGGATTGGTACCAATGGACAGAAGTATGATTGATGCTACTAGCGAAGGAGCATTGGTTGACAAGACCTCAGAGGCTGCAAAGAATTTAATTGCCACCATGGCCGCAAACTCATAACAATATGGAACTAGAATGAATCACGCACCACAAAGGGTCAATGAGGTGAGTACTTGTAGTCATGAACAACAGATTTCTGAACTAACTACTTTGGTGAGACAATTAGTTGCAGGAAATAAGCCAGTTGCAAAGGCTTGTGGAATTTGCTTGCAGTCAAACCATAGCACAGATGCATGTCCCACACTGCAAGAAGATGAAACCATGCAGCAGGCTAATGCAATGGGGAATTACCAAACACAACCTCAGAAAAGATATGATCCTTTTTCGAACACTTATAATCCAGGATGGAAGGATCACACCAATCTGAGTTATGGAGGAAATAGACCACCTGCACCACCTGTCTTTCCACATAGGCAGCAGGGTTTTCAACCAGTTCAATACCAACCTAAAACAGTAACACCAGCACCTTCTGAAACTTCCATGGAAGATATGTTCAAAGCACTGATGGGACAAACACAACAGTTCATGAATAACACTCAACACTTCATGAACCAGACACAGCAGTTCCAGCAGGACACAAAGACTTCAGTCCAGGATTTGAGAAATCAATTGGGGCAGCTTGCAACCACAGTAGGAAAATTGGAATCCTAAGGCTCAGGAAAGTTACCCTCCCAAACAGTTGTGAATCCAAGAGAGAATGCACGTGCCATTACACTGAGGAGTGGGAAAGAACTGGAAGTGCCCAAAGCTACTGTAGACTTGATGAAGAGAAAGTTAAGGAGGGAGCTGAACCACCTAAGGTAAATCCTAACTCTGTGACTTCAGTTAAAACTAATCCCCTACCTTTTCCACCTAGAAATCACAGGACTTCAAGGAAAGATGAGCAAGAGAAAGAAATTTTGGAGACCTTCAGAAAGGTGGAAGTCAATATACCATTGTTAGATGCAATCAAACAGGTGCCAAGATATGCTAAATTTTTGAAAGAGTTGTGCACTAACAAAAGGAAGCTTAAAGATGATGAAAGAGTCACTGTTGGAGAGAATGTCTCAGCAGTACTGTAAAGGAAGATGCCCCCTAAATGCAAGGATCCAGGCATGTTCACCATACCATGTAGGATAGGTAACACCAGGTTTTGAGAGAGCTATGTTAGATTTAAGAGCTTCAATTAATGTTATACCTTTATCTATATTTGCTTCTTTAAATCTAGGTCCTTTAAAACAAACTGGTGTTATTATTCAACTGGCTAATAGGACTAACACCTACCCTCAAGGGGTAATTGAGGATGTTTTAGTACAGGTGAATGAGCTGATTTTTCCTGCAGACTTTTACATAGTAGATATGGAAGATGACATATCTCCAAATCCTGCACATATCTTGTTGGGGAGGCCATTTTTGAAAACAGCAAGAACCATGATTGATGTACATAATGGGACTTTAACCATGGAGTTTGATGGAGAGAAAATTCAGTTCAACATTTATGAGGCAATGAGGTACCCTAGTGATATTAATCCAGTTTTTGCTATTGATGTGATTGATTCCTTGGTGCAGCACTCTTTTGAACACATACATAAGGAAGGTTTGGAAGTTGCCATTACTAACAGCTTGGAAATAGACAATGAAGAAGAAGTTGAGCAGAGCCAGGAATTGAAGGAGACTGTGGCTGCATTGCATTCCTTGCCCAAAATTTCAAATAAGTATGCAGTCAATTCTATTCAATTACCTGCCACTCATAAAAAATTATTACCATCAGTTATGCAGGCCCCAATCTTAGATTTGAAGCCATTACCTGTGCACTTGAAGTATGCATACCTAGGGACTGATGATACATTACCAGTGATAATTGCTAGTAACCTAACCAAAGTGCAGGAAGACAAATTTCTTAGAATTCTTAGGGATCACATCACTGTTTTTTGGTTGGACAAAAGTAGATATCAAAGGAATAAGCCCTGCCATGTGTATGCATAGAATTTTGTTGGAAGATGGAGCTAAACCAACCAGGGAAGCACAAAGAAGGCTGAATCTACCCATGATGGAGGTAGTCAAGAAAGAAGTTCTAAAGTTGTTAGATACAGGTATAATCTATCCAATTTCAGACAGTCAATGGGTGAGTCCAGTCCAAGTAGTGCCAAAAAAGTCTGGAATTACAGTCATCAAGAATGACAACAATGAGCTGGTGCCAACACGAATGCAAACAGGATGGAGAGTGTGCATTGATTACAGGAAGCTGAATGCAGTAACTAGAAAAGACCATTTTCCCCCTCCTTTTATTGATCAAATGTTAGAAAGATTGGCAGATCATGCTTATTATTGTTTTCTAGATGGTTTTTCAGGTTACAACCAGATTGTGATTGCACCAGAAGACCAGGAGAAGACCACATTCACATGCCCATTTGGAACTTTTGCTTATAGGAGAATGTCTTTTGGCTTGTGTAATGCCCCAGGTGCTGTAGACACCCAAATTTTGCGCTTCGTATACTAACCGTGACAGGAGGGCAAAGTCGTCAAATGAACCGGCTTATGGGAGCGAAGGAATGGGCACAAGTGTGAACACTCGACGCCACCACAACGATTTGCAAATCAAAACCGACGTAACAGCAGGGTCGTCCGAAATGAGCATGCCCGAATGATGTGGCACGTCTCCCAGTGATTCCCGGACTGCAAAATACAAGCCTGTCGGCGAAAACCGACGTCACGACACGAGACTCGAGGTATAGCATGAAATTCGAGAAATTTAACCCACCCAGTCGCGGATTGATCTGCGGCCAAACGATTAAAATAATGGTGGTGCGCACGGGACTCGAAATCAGGAAACCAGCTGAGTGTGATGGGGGGTGGGCCAGCCAGCCGCAGATCAATCTGCGGCCAGGTTGCAGATCAATCTGCGGCTGCCCTAGGCCAGCTTATTTCAGCAAAGTTTCTTCATTTCATCCAGGAGGTGGACAGCAGCAGTTTTTGGGAGAAAAGGAATAGAAAAACAGCAACAAAGATAGCTCGGGAAAGGAGAGAAAAGAGAAAAAAAAGAGAGAAATTATACTCTTTTGATTAGATTGTAGCATATATATTTTCTACTTCATTCAATATACGAGTTTGTACGAATTGTGGTAACATTTGCAAGGTGAAAAGCCCTCTTTTATAGCATTTTCGTTATATCATTTTGTTAAGCTTTTGGTCATTTGGGTTATATTATATGTAATTTTCTTTGTATATTATTGAGGATACAAGGATTGAGGATTATTAGTGAGGGTTCCCAATGGAACAAAATTCTTCCTACTGAACCGATGATATCCATTTGATGATTTTAGCTTGTTTAATTCTTGTAATATCCATTTTGTGAGTGTGTAGAAATTGTGGATGTGAGCCTAGGAACGCGACCCCGTGGTCCAAATCCGATGATGGACAATTTTGGCGGATGTAATAGGATCGATTATCCTTTATTGTAAGATGTAATTGTCGGGCCTTAAAACGACGCCAAGGCGAGAATCGGGTTTAAGGCCCCGTAATAGTGAAATATGTGATTGTTGGCGTTCGGGGTATTTTGATGGCTTACATGCCCGTGAATATCCCCCTACGCGTTTTTGATGTTTAATTTGATTTGTAACACCAAACAAAAGATTTCAAAGCCAAAACAATAAAGATTTTTCTAAAATCAATCAAAGTAGGATATTAGCGTCACGAGGATAAGAATTGGAAATGCTAATGAATGTTGATTCCTATTAGATGAGAAGGCCAAAGAAAATCATTTTCAAACATCACCAAAAATGGCTTTTATGAATGAACGAAATGTTTTATTAATCCTTTGTGCATAGGGTTAAAGAGATCCTAGAAATTGCCTATCATTTATGAAAGCAACGTATAAATCTCGATTCCTATTTTGGCTAAGGTTTAATAAACTCATGTTTTACCAAAACAACACCTAAAGAAAAATCTCATAGCTTTTGACAATTAAAATCAAACCTTCCTAATAAAGAATAAAGCTTTCTCGTATAAGCTGAAAAGACATTCTGAAGCGTTCTCAAATTAAAGCACGACTTTTCCTAAAAAATCCAAATGATTCTTTCATACAAACTCACCACAACATTCACATAGGCACACACACACACACGCGCGCATACACATACATTTCAAGAATTAAAAGGATAGGAAAAGTATCAAGATTGCGGTAACCGTGTTTCACGGAAGTCGGGGGGTGCCTAACACCTTCCCCTCGCTTAAGCAAGCCCCCGAACTCTATGAATCTCGATTCGCAGACCAATTAATTCGGAGTCACACATGAGCCAGCGATTTAAAAAAAAAATGAAACTCGGATGAGTTGGTACATCCATTTCAAAATATACCAACTGGCGACTCTGGTTAATTGGCTCATCATAAAAACAAATCTTTCAAAACCCCGTCGACGTTAAGTGCCGACCTTTTCCCCAAAATCACCAAAACCAAAAGGCTAAAATAGGAAAAGGACAAGAGAGAGAAGAAAACCCGGCGTCGACAGCTGGCGACTCTGCTGGGGACATTAGAGGGCTTAAGCCGCATTCAAATCTTGATGTTGTCCTATCCTTTAAAATTTATGAATGTGTGTGTGCGTGCGACATTTTTAACCTGTTTTACTTGTTGTTGTGTGAATATGCGTTTGTGTCCAATGAATGAATGATTGAATGGATTTGTTTTACTTTAAAGTAATCATATGCATACGGTGAGGACGATGAATGTGAATGTATGTTGAGAGAGTACCTCCTCCTGAGGCGAACCTGTCGGTTGCTTATTACTGGACTCGAAGGGGCTGCTCCCCGGAGATGGCTCAGGAAACGCACCACCCAAATCCGCTCCAATCGAAAGGATTCAGACGAGTAGATTGCGAAGATTTGGGGACCTTCATGCTGAAAAGCCCGCGAGAGTAACCCTAGGGTAGGTCAGCCTCTGATAAACCTAACGAAAGGGAAGCTTCTTCATGCCCTTTTATCATTCAGTCAAATAAATGTCATGTAAATGACATACAACTGTCATACCGTCATCATCGTAATAATATGTCCTGTATCATGTGATTACGTCACCTACACATATAAAGAGAATACTGACATGGTTTTGCAGGAAGGCAATCCGTGCCACATACCATGGTTTTTCTAAAACTTCTAAATACTATCCTGTCATCAAACACTGACTTTGTTTTGCAGGAAAAGATTAGAGAACCGTGAAGGCGTGGCCTAGCGATCACAAAGAACCCGGAGTAGGGGCAAATTCGACCACACAAAAATTAAAAAAAAAATGATGATGAATAATAATCGCGCATCAGTGTTGACATGCATCTGCCAACTTGTAACTGGCACAGTACTAAACTACGGCCTTTGTTTGTTTTATGAGATTGCCCCTAGGACCCAATTGAGAGGTCGTAAAGTCCATACGGCATCCATCCAAATGGCGGAAGCCGGTAGCCATGAAATTACGGTTCTGCCACTCCAACAATAGGGCCGAATACGAGGGATGCATCCTAGGACTGAGATTAGCCCTGGGAATTGCGGTACAGACTTGTCCGGCCTATGAGGATCAGATCGGAGGGATCTCCCATAGTGACGCCCCTCATAAATGGGCTTGGTATCAAAACAGTAAAGAGTTCCTTCGAGACGGCTCCTCTCCCGAAAATGCAGATCTGACCGAGGAAAGATAATCCAAAGATGGGCAGTGAAATTCTTCCTAAGCAGAGACAATTTGCATAAATGGGACCTATCTACGGGACTGCTGAGATATCTGGAAGCCGAAGAGGCCCACTGATTAATGAACGAAGTACATGGCGATGTGTGCGGAGCCCATATGAGCAGAACATTTTTTTTGGCAAAGAAAATCATGTGAACGGGTCACTACTGGCTAACCATGAAAACTGACTGCGATACTCATGTCAAGAAATGCCATCAATGCCAAATCCATGCCAATACGATCCATGCACCTCCTAATGAGCTCCATTGCTTGACCTCACCGTGGCCAGTTGGACCGTGTAGCAGGTGATATCCAGGAAGGGGTAAATCCAGGAGTATGGCAGTGAATCCCGGCCAGTAGAAGATCAATGGCTTTTAAAATTCTGAGTTTTATTTCAAATCCCTGCACGCTCATGTCACTTTGTCCAAAAAAGAAGATCATGTGCTGAAATGTTTTATATCTATGACAAGCATTTCTGTTTTATTTCAGGCACCCCGATTTGAGGCATTCTAGCCTGGCAAGCGATAGGCCAAATTTGAAGGAGGATCACGATTTTGGTATAAAGCTAGATTTCGATCTGATGGGGATTGAGCAGGGCGAGACAGATATCGACAATACGCCTGACGAGATCAAAGGATGGGTCGAAGACAAACCCAAACCCAACTTGGATCAAACCATAGCCATCAAACATCAGCACCCCTAACAATCACAGAAAACCCGGAGTAGGGGCAAATTCGACCACCAAAAAAAAACAAAAAAAAAAAAAAAAATCTCAAAAATCAAAAATCCCCCAATCCTTTCAACAAGTCAAAGAACCGGATCTTTTGTCAGCCCAGCGAGATACCGATGCGACCAGTACGAGGGAGATCACAAGAAAAGCAACTTAACACTGGGGCATTTGTTAACTACCCAGGAAATGATGACGTGCAAATTGGCACCCATGCAACAATCCCATCAACATGCATCATCATCATCAAATGTTAACTCATGTCAATTCAATCTTCAACGGTACGATCATCTGGCATTTGCCAAGCATAGTTTTCCCGGGATACGATGATCCGCGTGAAGGGGGATTTTATTTGGCTTGATAGGAATCAGATTAATTTTGACAAGCAACCGTGGAGCACGATCGTGAGTATGATTAGACGAAGAAGGCTATTCAACCTTTTGATCGGGTACAAAGCTTTAATTCAAAGCAACGTTTGCGACAGAATCGACCTCATGTGACAGCCTTCACTTTGCATTTGCACAAATTTTCAGTTGTGGGGTATAGAACTATGACGATGTTGATGGCCATTAACACGTCGTCAGACAATCAATAATGATCAATATCAAGAAGTCAGACGATAAATGATTATCAAGCTAATGTCTCGAATCGTGGCCTGGGTTATTCGAGTAATTAAGCCCAAGGGGTGTCTCTACACCTGGTGCCCTAAAGCCATCTGGTTTGGGAGTCGCTGGCCCAACACTCGTTACATGGGTAACTCAGAGCCTAAGAAAACGAGCATTACAGTAGAGGAGGCCCGAGCAGATTCGAATCGTGGCATGGGCTACTCGAGTAATTAAGCCTAAGGGGTGTTTCTGCATTTGGTGCCCTAAAGCCGTCTGGTTTGGGAGTCACCGGCCTAACACTCGCTACATGGGTAACTCAAGCCTAAGAAAACGAATCTTGCGCAAGGTCAAGCAAGTAATGAATGGGGCAGACCACCAGCTTGTCTCGAACCGTGGCCTTTGTTACTCGAGTAAATAAACCCGAAGGGGTGTCTGTACACTTGATGCCCCAAAACCGTCTGGTTTGGGAGTCATTGGTCCAAAACTCGTTAAATGGGTAACTTTGAATAGCCTAAGAAAACGAGACAAGTGAAGTGGGCTAATAAAAAGAAAAGATAAAAAAAAAAAAACTCTCGGCCTTAAACAAGAAGTCATAGAAGAGAAGCCCCTATTGACTGCTGCATCGCACAGTGCATTTGTCATATGACGTCAATCCTGCTAAGGACGTTGTCGAGAATGGAGACAAAATACTTTTAACGAGGGAAGGTAGTTATTTTGAATTCGACCTTACTCACGTACAATGACCATGAATGCTTGAAGGTGTTCTTACGATTTCATAACTCGTCAAATGGAAAATCATCAATTCGCGAGGGATTGAATAATAATAAAAATAATAATAATAATAAAAATAAAAAAAAAATTCCAATCTAGTACATTCACGGTTCACAACTTGCTAGATTGTGCGATCAACAGATATTCTATTTCATGTGCTTTAACTGCATTTTTGTCAAGATTATAATATCTTTGTGTTGAACTAACACTAACGGCCCGAGCTTTCAAGTTTTGGCATTTGTTAGTCATCTGATATGCAGGATCTTGCAGAGCTGTGGATAACTCAGCACAGTCAGCATCGCAAGTTTTCGATAGAAATTCTTGGTAACAACACGCGCCAAGGCTGGGGCAGTTAAGAATCGTGAAATGGAAGGAAGCTGAGGCTGCACAGAACTTCTCGTCATTAGGCCTCTCCCCAATCCTGACTATCGTTGCCTCGACATCCGAATGATCCACATGCATGAGCATATACAAGGATGATATAATGCGGGACAACAACACATCGGCCAACAGAAATGATCAAAAGGCCAAAGGGCCCAACATAGCTGTTGATCATCACAGAGAGCGAAACAGACTGCCTCAACTCGATGAAATGAAGACGACCAAGAACAAGCAGATTACCAAACCAGACTGAAGTCTAGAAAATACACTTCACGACAAGACGTGATCCAATCAAATGTTGGCAAACAATGACGACGGTCGAATCGTATCATTTGACTGAACAAGGGTCATTTCTATCGAAACATATATGGTGCACATGCATCTGTCCATAACATATCTGCCAGATCATGCATAACATTTTTTTTTCATGCATACAGGTACGATCAAAATGAAAATCTTCAGGAAAGTACAAGCACGTCGCTTTCCACCTCACGAATGATCAGACTGTGATGGTTTTTGCGGCATGGTACGTGGACGATGTTGGTGGGAGATCCAGGACATGAAGCCGATCACACATCCCATTTCAAAAAAAAAAAAAAAAAAATCAATGACCCCTGGGAAGGGCTGGTATCCAATCAAATCAATGACCCCTGGGAAGGGCTGGTATCCAAGCAATCATCGACCCCTGGGAAGGGCTGGTATCCAAACAAGAAGTGAACTTGGGAAGGCATCCAAACAAACCACAACAAAGTGGTGAGCAAACCTGGGAAGGCATCCAAGCAAACCGCAACAAGATGGTGAGCAACCCCGGGAAGGACTGATATCCGCAAAAAGAAAAAAGACAAAAAACAACAAACCCTGGGAAGGGCTGAGATCCACGCGAACCACAACAAGATGGTGAGCAACCCTGGGAAGGGCTGTATCCACAAAAAGAAAAAAGACAACAAACAACAAACCCTGGGAAGGGCTGAGATCCACGCGAACCACAACAAGATGGTGAGCAACCCTGGGAAGGGCTGATATCCGCAAAAAGAAAAAAGACAAAAAACAACAAACCCTGGGAAGGGCTGAGATCCACGCGAACCACAACAAGATGGTGAGCAACCCTGGGAAGGGCTGATATCCACAAAAAAAAAAGACAAAAAACAACAAACCCTGGGAAGGGCTGAGATCCACGCGAACCACAACAAGATGGTGAGCAACCCTAGGAAGGGCTGATATCCGCAAAAAGAAAAAAGACAAAAAACAACAAACCCTGGGAAGGGCTGAGATCCACGCGAACCACAACAAGATGGTGAGAAACCCTGGGAAGGGCTGATATCCGCAAAAAGAAAAAAGACAAAAAACAACAAACCCTGGGAAGGGCTGAGATCCAAGATAACCAACTGGCGACGATAACTGGGGGTTACGAGATGGGTGACCGGCGACGATACCCAGCCCCGACAAGACAATCGACCGGCGACGATAACCGGAGATTACGAGATGGATGTCCAACGACGAAAACCAGCTCCGACGAGATAACCAACCAGCGACGATAATCGGGGGTTACGAGATGGGTGTCCGGCGACGAAAACCGGCCCCGACAAGACAATCGACCGGCGACGATAACCGGCGATTACGAGATGGATGTCCGGCGACGAAAACCGGCTCCGACGAGATAACCAACCAGCGACGATAATCGGGGGTTACGAGATGGGTGTCCGGCGACGAAAACTGGCTCCGACAAGACAATCGACCGGCGACGATAATCGGCGATTACGAGATGGATGTCCGGCGACGAAAACCGGCTCCGACAAGATAACCAACCGGCGACGATAACCGGGGGTTACGAGATGGGTGTCCGGCGACGAAAACCGGCCCCGACAAGACAATCGACCGGTGACGATAACCGGCGATCAACGAAATGGATGTCCGGCGACAAAAACCGGCTCCGGCAAGATAACCAACCGGCGATGATAACCGGGGGTTACGATATGGGTGACCGGCGACGATACCCGGCCCCGACAAGGCGATCGACCGACGACGATAACCGGCGATCAACGAACCCCTGCGAAGGGCTGGTATCCAAACAATCAACGACCCTTGGGAGGGGCTGAGATCCAAGCAAACCCCGACAAACGGTGACACCTGTGGAACCGTATCAAAAGACTGTACAGGGGTCATTTTTCATCAAATTTACATTTTAAATGTTGTGTCACATGCATCGAATAGATGATAATTCTGTACGTGATCCATACAGGTTAGGTGTCAAGGTCCTAGCCTATCAGAGTCAAAAGCGATGGTTGCCAAGAGCGATGTACGAGGACGAACTCCAAGGATGCCTTTCAAAGCTAGTCAGGAGAATAACTTCCTCTGATGACAATGGGATGGAATAAGGTGATTACGAGAGGGGTGACCGGATATGAGACCCGACATTCACAGGACAATCGACCGGATACGAGACCCGACGATTACGAGACGAGCTACAGGTTAGGGATTGATGCATTGACACCTTTACGAATGTGTTGCATGCCTTACATCTTGCATTGCATCATAAGTTGTATGTGTTGCATCATGTATGCACTGTCATTCTTATGCACTGTCATTCATGCATCGTGTGTCTACTTCTTTATCATGTTCATTTCATTTAACATTTCATAAACATGATAAAGAGGGGCAGCTGTAGACACCCAAATTTTGCGCTTCGTATACTAACCGTGACAGGAGGGCAAAATCGTCAAATGAACCGGCTTACGGGAGCGAAGGAATGGGCACAAGTGCGAACACTCGACGCCACCACAACGATTTACAAATCAAAACTGACGTGACAGCAGGGTCGTCCGAAATGAGCATGCCCGAATGATGTGGCACGTCTCCTAGTGATTCCCGGATTGCAAAATACAAGCCTGTCGGCGAAAACCGATGTCACGACACGAGAATCGAGGTATAGCACGAAATTCGAGAAAATTAACCCACCTAGCCGCGGATTGATCTGCGGCCAAACGATTAAAATAATGGTGGTGCGCACGGGACTCGAAATCAGGAAACCAGCTGAGTGCGATGGGGGGTGGGCCAGCCAGCCGCAGATCAATCTGCGGCCAGGCCGCAGATCAATCTGCGGCTGCCCTAGGCCAGCTTATTTCAGCTCAGTTTCTTCATTTCATCCAGGAGGTGGATAGCAGCAGTTTTGGGGAGAAAAGGAAGAGAAAAATAGCAACAAAGATAGCTCGGGAAAGGAGAGAAAAGAGAGAAAAAAGAGAGAAATTATACTCTTTTGATTAGATTGTAGCATATATATTTTCTACTTCATTCAATATACGAGTTTGTACGAATTGTGGTAACATTTGCAAGGTGAAAAGCCCTCTTTTATTGCATTTTCGTTATAACATTTTGTTAAGCTTTTGGTCATTTGGGTTATATTATATGTAATTTTCTTTGTATATTATTGAGGATACAAGGATTGAGGATTATTAGTGAGGGTTCCCAATGGAACAAAATTCTTCCTAATGAACCGATGATATCCATTTGATGATTTTAGCTTATTTAATTCTTGTAATATCCATTTTGTGAGTGTGTAGAAATTGTGGATGTGAGCCTAGGAACGCGACCCTGTGGTCCAAATCCGATGATGGACAATTTTGGCGGATGTAATAGGATCGATTATCCTTTATTGTAAGATGTAATTGTCGGGCCTTAAAACGACGCCAAGGCGAGAATCGGGTTTAAGGCCCCGTAATAGTGAAATATGTGATTGTTGGCGTTCGGGGTATTTTGATGGCTTACATGCCCGTGAATATCCCCCTACGCGTTTTTGATGTTTAATTTGATTTGTAACACCAAACAAAAGATTTCAAAGCCAAAACAATAAAGATTTTTCTAAAATCAATCAAAGTAGGATATTAGCGTCACGAGGATAAGAATTGGAAATGCTAATGAATGTTGATTCCTATTAAACGAGAAGGCCAAAGAAAATTATTTTCAAACATCACCAAAAATGGCTTTTATGAATGAACGAAATGTTTTATTAATCCTTTGTGCATAGGGTTAAAGAGATCCTAGAAATTGCCTATCATTTATGAAAGCAACGTATAAATCTCGATTCCTATTTTGGCTAAGGTTTAATAAACTCATGTTTTACCAAAACAACACCTAAAGAAAAATCTCATAGCTTTTGACAATTAAAATCAAACCTTCCTAATAAAGAATAAAGCTTTCTCGTATAAGCTGAAAAGACATTCTGAAGCGTTCTCAAATT
The DNA here is from genome assembly GCA_034770075.1 of Aralia elata. Taxonomy (NCBI): domain Eukaryota; kingdom Viridiplantae; phylum Streptophyta; class Magnoliopsida; order Apiales; family Araliaceae; genus Aralia; species Aralia elata. The sequence continues at coordinate 31,205,285 of CM068386.1, read as the reverse complement.
AAAGCACGACTTTCCCTAAAAAATCCAAATGATTCTTTCATACAAACTCACCACAACATTCACATAGGCACACACACACACACGCGCGCATACACATACATTTCAAGAATTAAAAGGATAGGAAAAGCATCAAGATTGCGGTAACCGTGTTTCACGGAAGTCGGGGGGTGCCTAACACCTTCCCCTCGCTTAAGCAAGCCCCCGAACTCTATGAATCTCGATTCGCAGACCAATTAATTCGGAGTCACACATGAGCCAGCGATTTAAAAAAAAATGAAACTCGGATGAGTTGGTACATCCATTTCAAAATATACCAACTGGCGACTCTGGTTAATTGGCTCATCATAAAAACAAATCTTTCAAAACCCCGTCGACGTTAAGTGCCGACCTTTTCCCCAAAATCACCAAAACCAAAAGGCTAAAATAGGAAAAGGACAAGAGAGAGAAGAAAACCCGGCGTCGACAGGTACTTTTCAAAGATGCATGGTAAGTATTTTCTCTGATCTTTTAGAGAACTGCATTGAGGTTTTTATGGATGATTTCATAATACATGGTGATTCTTTGGATGCTTGTTTAGATCATTTGACTAAAGTACTTGATAGATGCTTACAAACTAATCTTGTTCTAAATTGGGAAAATGTCATTTTATGGTAGATCAAGGGATAGTACTTGGCCATGTTGTTTCTTCTAGTGGTTTAGAAGGTGATAAAGCTAAAATAGAAATCATTGCTGCATTACCTTACCCTACAAAAGTGCAGGAGATTCGTTCTTTTCTTGGACATGCAGGTTTCTATAGGAGGTTTATCAAGGACTTTTCCCAGATAGCTTTGCCTTTGTGCAAGTTGCTGCAGAAGGATGTGGAGTTCCAGTTTACTGAAGAGTGCAAGGAGGCTTTTGATAAGCTGAAGAAACTATTGACCTCAGCACCTGTGATTCAACCACCAAATTAGAAACTACCATTTGAGATCATGTGTGATGTAAGCAACTATGCAGTGGGAGCTGTTTTGGGCCAGAGAGTGAATAAAGTTGTGCATGCCATTTACTATGCTTCCAAGACTCTCAATGCTGCTCAAATAAACTACTCTACGACTGAGAAAGAACTTTTATCAGTTGTTTTTGCTTTAAATAAATTTAGATCTTATTTATTGGGAACTAAAGTAGTAGTTTATTCTGATCATACTGCTCTTAGGTATCTCTTGAGCAAGAAGGACTCAAACCCACGAATTATAAGATGGATTCTGCTGCTACAAGAATTTGACTTGGAGATTATAGACAAGAAAGGAGCAGAAAACCTAGTTGCAGATCACTTGAGCAGACTAGTGAGGGATGAGGAGACACTACCATTACATGATTCTTTTCCAGATGAACATCTACTTGCAATCACTGAGGAAAGGCCCTGGTATGCTGACATTGTAAATTATTTAGCAAGTTCATATGTTCCTAACAAATTCTCTAGACCTCAGAAGGATAAGCTTAGGAGTGATGCAAAGTATTATGTATGGGATGATCCACATCTGTGGAAATTTTGTGCTGATCAGGTAATTAGACGATGTGTTTCTAATAGTGAGTTTCATTCTATTCTATCTTTTTGTCATTCATATGCTTGTGGAGGTCATTTTGGACCAAAAAGAACTGCTCACAAGGTTTTGGAATCTGGTTTTTATTGGCCAACCATTTTTAAACATTCTTATTTGTTTTCTAAGTCATGTGCAAACTGTCAAAAGACTGGGAATATCTCACATAGGAATCAGATGCCACAGAATCCTATTTTAATTGTTGAAATCTTTGATGTCTGGGGAATTGATTTTATGGGACCTTTTCCTTCTTCTTTTGGTAATATTTATATCTTGTTGGCTGTTGATTATGTCTCTAAATGGGTTGAAGCTAAGGCTACAAGGACTGATGATTCTAAAGTTGTTGCAGATTTTGTTCAGTCTAATATTTTTGTCAGGTTTGGAGCCCCAAGAGCCATTATCAGTGATAGAGGGACCCATTTATGCAATAGGATGCTGGCAGTACTGTTTAAAAAGTATAATGTGATGCACAGGGTTTCCACATCATACCATCCCCAGAGTAATGGTCAGGCTGAGGTATCTAATAGAGAGATCAAATCCATTTTAGAGAAAGTGGTTAAGCCTAACAGGAAGGATTGGAGTTTGAGGTTGCCAGATGCACTATGGGCCTACAGAACATCTTACAAGACTCCTATTGGTATGTCACCGTATAGGATTATATTTGGAAAACCTTGTCACTTACCTGTAGAATTAGAGCATAGAGCTTTTTGGGCAATCAAGCAGTGCAACATGAGTTTGGATGAAGCTGGAGAGCATAGGAAGTTGCAGTTGCAAGAACTAGAGGAGTTAAGGAATGAAGCCTATGAAAGTTCTAAAATTTACAAGGACAAAACTAAAGCCTTTCATGATAAACAGATTTTGAGGAAGAATTTTGCTGTAGGACAGAAAGTTTTTCTCTACCATTCAAGGCTTAAATTATTTCCAGGTAAGCTGCGTTCTAGATGGGTTGGACCTTTTGTTATTACTAATATTTTTCATCATGGTGCAGTAGATATTCAGAGTCCAGGTACAGGGAAGGTGTTCAAAGTGAATGGTCATAGGCTCAAACCTTTCTATGAAGGGTATCAGGTGAAAGATGTTGAGACAGTTGGATTGGAGGAACCAGTTTATGGAGATTGAGAAAGGAAAGATGTCGAGCCAATGATATTAAATAAGGGCAGCTGCATGGGAGGCAACCCAAGATTCAGATTTGATTTTCTATCCGTTTTTTTTTTATTTTGTAGTTGCATGCTAGTTAGTAGTACTTTCTTCTTTGCATGATTGTCTTACATTGGGGACAATGTCAGGTTTGAGTGTGGGGGAGGGGTTTAGGTTATTATTTAGGATATTATATGCTGGATATGATGCTCTGATAAAAATTGAATTTTTTTTTCTGACTCTACGATCGTAGTGTTTTGCTAAGCTTTTGAATGTTGAAATCGTAGAGTGAATATTGATGCTTATTTGTAGAATTTGATTTGATGCTTAATTAACTGATAAATAATGACGACTTAGTTAGGATCCATGAGCTAATTTTGAATTGGGATTGTTTTGCATGGATACTTGAATATGGGATACATGATTACTTGACTAAGTTATTTGTGGGATTATACTTTGTGCACTGATCTTGAGATTTGAGACATGTTTAAACTATTATTTTGTTTGCAGAACCTTGTGCAAGAAAAATCTTTGAAAAAAAATTGAAAATTGCAGAATGAAAAAATGCAGATGTCTTATGGTGGATTGAGATGGAGCGTAAAACGCACTCACCCATAAACACAAGCGCGAGAAGGAGCGTAAAACGCACTCGCTGGGAAGCAAGGAAGTGAGATGGAGCATAAAATGCACTCACTTGAAAGAAAAAAAATGTGAAAGGTGAAATGGAGCATAAGATGCATTCACCTAAAGAAAGTTAATGTCTGCAGGTTCTGTGGGTTAGAAATTTTTGCACGATATTCAGGTCTTGAGTTTTGAGTTAGTATGCACAGCTGTTGTTCCATATAACTGAGTTGGGTATTTGTGTTGATCATATGATAGATATTTGTTTGGATATATTCTGATTTGGATTATGTTTTGTGGGGAATGACATAGTTGTTATTGTGAGTTGGTTGATGAGGTGTTGGTCAAGTTTCTGTGATAGGTGTTATTATTCCATGATGTTTAGTTGGAGACCTTTGAAAGTTTAGTTGGGCTGAGTCAGATAAGTTTTTGATTTCTGTTTACATGAGGACATGTAAAAACTAAGTGTGGGGGAATTTGATAGGTGCAAAATATTCTATATTTTTAGTTCCTTTATACTTAGTATTATTATATGTTTTCTGTGTTTATGAGCTTAATTAAGGTGTTTATAGATTTTATGAAGAATTGATGTGATTTTGCAAATATGGAGTTTAATGCTGAGTTTTATGTTGTTTTGCAGAATACTCTACGATCGTTGGGTAAAGGCTCTACGTTCGTAGTGTAGGGTGTAGTCTGGCAGTTCTACGATCGTAGGAAGGTTAGGCGGATTTGTTCGACGATTCCTAGTTTCACTCTACGATTGCGAGATTCACTCTACGACCAGGCACGACATTCTACGTTTTTAGTCCAGCGGCAAAGTTACTCTACGTCTGACAAGAGTCATTCTACGATGGTGCTCTTTACTCTACGATTGACAAGTTTACTCGGCAGCTAGTTACTCTACGATTCCGAGGTTTACTCTACGATCGCGATAAAAGCTGGTGCGGAGTCTACTCTACGTTGTGCTGAGGGAGTTTTACTCTACGATTTTGGTCGACATGCAGATTCCCAATTCTGAGTAGGATTTGAAACATTAAAGCTTAAAGATATGATTCCTAACAGGATTTGGAGATGAAGTTGCAATCATACATGGAAAGTATCTCTGATTATGGGAAGTAGAGTTTGATATGGAATCTGAGTTGAAGATAAATATGGAAACTGATGCCGAACTGGAAAAGGAAACGGAAGAAGATTTGGATTTGGAAACTAAATCTAATTTGAAAAGGAAGCTGCTTAAAGCTGGATTTCAGAGATCAAGGAGGATTTAGAATCCTACCATATTTGTAAAGTGAAAACTTTCGAAGCAGAATTGGATTAGAATTCTTCTAGGCTTTAGATATTTATCTATAAATACTTGTAATTGTTAGAATTCAATCGTCACATCATAGAGAGAGTTTTATCATATTCAAAGAGTTCGTAGAAACATGTCAGGCTAGTTTTTCTTTATTCAGTTTGAAGGGGACGTGGATCCTTAGTAACAGTTTATGGTTTGATTAAATATACAGTATTTATTCTTTATTATATGAAGCTTATTTTGATAATCTGTTTTAATTGTTAAATATTATTTGACTAACTGATTTGGTTTCTGCAGGATTAAATTGGTTAGTTGATAGTATATGCTAGATTCAGGAATAGTATTACGTAATCGATATTATTTCTAATCATAAGTAGCAGTTAGTGATACTGATTGTGGTCAAGCTTTTGGTTATTTGCTATGGTTATCAGGAGACAGGTTAAACGAATCGAGCTTATGTGTTTGTTGTTTGGAATAGTCTAATTCCTTAGTTCTTAATGTTGTTGTCATATTAAACCTAAAGAGCTTGTTTTAGGTTATATGATAGTTAGAATCTTGTGAAGAGCTTATTTCATTAAGTGATAATCTAAGAGGAATTTCGGATAACAGAGCTTGTTGTTATCTAGGACTATTAGCTTCATTGAAGGGTGAATATTGTTGAATTGATCTATTGCTGTGAAAAGGTGAAACTGAACTGGAAAACTGAAGTTTTAATTCACTGGTTAATTTCATTATTTTTAAATCTGTCTTTATTAATTAGTTAAACAAATTCAAAACCCCCAACCTTTTATTTATTGTTAAAACTGTTAGAAACATTAGGGTAAATTGAAAATGAACATTGTTCTCTGTGGGATCGACCCTTGCTACTGCTATACTGTGCTTAGTTTTGAGTTCATAGAGTTAAATAAGGTTTTTATTTTTGGTTTGCTTGACGACAGCTTCCCAAGTATGATATGCATTGAATGCGTTAAAGGGTTAAAGAATATATAATACTCGAAGTATCCCAAGTTTAAGTGAAGGTGATGAAATAAAACCTACACTAAGGTAATGCGTTAAGTTATTCAGCGATATTGTGGAAGAAAGTTTTGTGAAAACCGAGTAAAGGACTTTTCGTTGATTCCGAGGACGAAATCCTTGTAAGGAGGGAAAGATGTGACAACCCAAATACTCAGTAATTATTAAATGAGAATTTAATAAATAAATTCTTATTATGCGAGGTATTAGATTTTAATAAATAAATATATGTGTTATATATTTTTTGAAATATATGATTCGATGTGAAGTGGTTAAGTGTGGATATAAAAGAGAAATATATATTTGTGTATTGGAAAATGAGGTTTAATAAATAATGAGAGTAATTCACTTAATTAAAATAGTGAATTAATGTAAATATATATTTGTTTTGATAAAACGAGAAAACAATATGTTACATGTTAATGTATTACGATTGTTACCTGTTTGAACATTCTAAGATGGTGAAATAGTGTTGGTACATGTTTAGTTTGGTGTTTATTAAGTTTATAGCATCTGAGATTGGCTAAATGGGTCCTTAAGTGTTAGATGTGTTGGATTTTTGGTTAGAGCAGAGTTTGCTACAAATTGCAGGTTCTGTGTCTGTGCTTGGGCGCAGCTGCACCACAACCTAAGCCAAAATGGGGGCAACTGCGCCGGGCTCAATGCAGGCCTGGACTGGTTTGACCTCTTGTAGTAAAATAGTCATAACTGTTTCATACGAACTCGAAATTGGATGATTCAAGATGGTTCGGAAAGCTAAGAGATAGACCTACAATTTCTTTTTAATAAGTTTTCAGATTTGAGGTCTGTAACAAGGTCAAAAATAGTCATTTTTAAGACTGATGTGCAATTGACAGCAAACGGAGGTTGTCGGACATACGCGTAAGCACGCGTAATGCTCCCAATAATGTCAAATGATGTTATAAGTTTTAAAACATGATCATTATGAATTATAAGCATTAATAAATGATGAATTAGATAAGTGTGTGAGTATGCTAAGCATGTACGAAGGAGGCAAGTTAGGCGTGTGACGACGTTTAAACGTCGAAGCGCCGCGTAAATTGTTAATGCACTTAAATAGTGTTTTGAATCTATTGAAATGAATATTATAAAATATAGAATGAGGTTTTTATAAACCAACGAGGATGGATGATGATGAAGGTCTTAATGTTATCAAACTACGCAACGACGAGAAATGTTTTAGAGTTAATCGCGTAAATCATTTATAAGGTGCGAACAATATGGAATACAAATTATTCTTAGTGTAAACCATTATGTGAAACCTTACTAGTGTCTAATGAATGATGTAAATAATTATATATTGTGTAGGATACATGAGGTGCAGATAAGTATAAGCTGTTTATGGTAATTGGTAATCTACGAGCCAGGCAAGTCTTTCAGTTCCTATTTGTTATGTGAACTTGATGATTAACTGCTTTAAATTTATACAGTAAAGAGCATGACGTGTTACATATATTGTGAGTACAAAATGTTAAAGTCAATATATGACTTCCTTGATTGAGTAAAGATTGTTGATTGAATTATGGAATTCAATCTCTACTTGATATGTGACGTACAACATGTAAGTTATGTTTACCCAGATGCTTACGTTATATAAGATGAGCATGATAATTATGTGCTACGTGATGTATGAAAACTGTTAGATTTTGCTAGGCTGTCGAGCTCATTCTTACAAATAACCATTTTTGCAGGTTAAGGATTCAAGGTAAAGTTATGTGCTACCTAAATGACGTGGATCAAAATGATGAATGAAGATTAGATGTTCTAGTTGAAGTTAATACTTGAGCTATGTTAAGATTTTTGTTAAATGTATTTATGTTGAGTTGCAAAGTGTATATTGAAATGTAATCTTATATAGTAAGTTCGACAAAGCGAATCATAATATTGTCATGATTCTAAGATATTTAGACGTAAAGGTTGAAAGTTTTGGGAACGAGGACAATTTGTAATAGAATAGTTTTAAGTTATTCCGCATATTAATGATTGTGTCATCGAATAATCACAAATTTTAACAGAAGATTGATGTATTGTGAATGACCGATGTTGAAAGTTAGATTGTTAAAATTTTGGGGTCGTTATAATAAATAATATTAATGATTGAAAAATTATTATAAATGATATTAATAATTGAAAAATTATTATAAATGATATTAATGATTGAAAAAGTTTTATTGGTAATAAATTTGTTAATTATCCGATAAAGCAATCGGGACGCCGAAACGGTACCGAACTCGAACCAAATTGGCATAGTTCGAATAGGTATATGATCATAAATGTTTTAATAACAGTTATGAATATGTGACAACGTGTTTAAGCTGTATAGTGACTGCAAATATGAAGTATTATGTGTTATGTGGCATTATTCTAATCAAAAGAATAATTTTATTGATGATAGGACTACGTATAAAGGTTTAAGCTAAACTGTATAGAAGTAAGCAGCGACAAAGGCAAGTATCTAAACCTTACGCACTACTTTTATTTTATGCAAACAGGTATATGTTATGCTATTTCCTAACTCAATATGAGTTATCAATTTCAAAGCATGCTCGTGAATAATTATTGTTAATTATTTATATCCGTAATGATATCTATGATTCGGTTGTGCAATTATTCTTATACCATGAAATTTTATTCAATTCGATTATTGTTTATTAATATCTCATTATTGTCCTTTATTATACAAGTGTCCCCACTTGTATAAACTACTGTATTTACACAAGAACTCTTGAACTTAAAATTCTTTGATATTACAAATCCTGTTACATATTATTAAACTTCGGTACGTATTTATGGTTTAAATATTGTCTAAGCTATTTGACTCGGCTAGACATAGTTTGAAATGTATTGTTGAATACTGTTGGTTATGATAAAGTCATCCAACTGAATTGTTTAGTTAGGACTTCAGACTGAGTATGAACAACTGGTAAAAGGGAATATGCTTTTGTGCCCAAGGCGAACAGGGGGGACACAATTAGCGTTCAAACAGATAGTATTGATCAATACAGGACATAACGGGGCTGATCACCCTACATGTCCGTAAGACCAGAGCGGTTTGCAGACGAATTTCTGTTTAAACCTTTTCAAAAATGAAAAATGACAGTTCATGGTCTTTTGACCACTCAGTATTCAAAATTTAGTATGTTGTGTGAAAAATCCTAAAATGATTTGAGATGTTGTTAAGAATGGTTTCAAATGACTTCACCACTATTGATTCGTGGTAGAAATAGTATTCAAAGAAAACATTTACTTCTTCAGCGCATTATCATAATTGTTATTACTTGCTGAGCAGTTGAATGCTCATTCTTGCTTTAAATTAAATATTTTCAGCTAAGTGTGATCGAACAAAAGGCTCTAGCGAGGACAAGGGAAAGGGAAAGCTGAAGGATTAAGTATAAGATGTTATTTGTAATAGTTAGACTTTATTAAGATGATAATATTTATTATCTATCATGAAATGAACATGCTTAAAGGTTGTTGTACCTGAGAATTAGATAACTCTGATATGTATATTAAGTTTGTAAATTTTTATTATTCCGCTCAAAGAAATAGTATCGTGTAGCACCAAGTTCAGGTTTCAAGTACCTGAATTTGGGTGCGTCACAGGTTGGTATCAGAGCTATAGGTTAGAAACCTTAGGTGAAAGATTACCTTAGGTTATAACCTTAAGCTAGATAAAAGGGTTGAAAAATGAATAACTCAAATAGAGTTTAAAGGAGATGAATTAAGGAAATTCATCGTAAAATTAAAATAAAAAACTAACTTATATAAAGTTGGTTTTACTATGTGTGTGTATACTACGTACTAATCAAGACTATTTGTGTATAGATGTCAGGAAGGAAAGTACTAGGAACCTCTCATATCGTAAAGAAGGTGCAAATTACTCTGCCTGAAAGCAACCAAGATGAGGTCATCATTTTGAAAAACATAGAATCGGAACCAGAAATGGTAATGTTGGCAAATAGTGATTCAGACACTGAAGTTGGAGCTGACCAAGCATCAACAGAAGTGCAGAATCTGAAGAATAAGATGTTATATCTAGAAAAGTTATTGGAAATGGAAAGACTAATAAATAGTCGGATGCGAAAAGTCTTAATCGAAATAATGGAAGAACAAGATAAGCTAAAAAGCCAAATTGATGTAATGGGAGACAAATGTAGCAAATCATCTGCAACTCCAAGCCAGAAAGGAAAAAGAAAGATGAATGGCCGTGATCAAGAAAACTTTAAGAAAGTGGTAAGGTGTGTAATATGCAATAAAAAGCATGAAAGCGTGTGTATGAAAGGGCAGAACGTATGCTATAATTGTGGACGTGAAGGACATGTCTCCTCTCATTGTCCCGAACCGAAGCAATGTATATGTTTTGTATGTGGAATAGTAGATCGATCACCAGGCAAAGGTTTGCCCAGGATCTAGGAAATGTGTAAGAAACGAATAGGATGAGTATTTTAGGATTATGTGTGGTAAATAATATGATATGTGTGTAATGTACTAATCCCGACTTTTATTGTCATTGAGGGATAGTAAGTGATTTTGGCAGTATGTGCTGTATAATGAAAAGTACTTTGTACTGTTTAAAAGAATATAAATATGATTGTGTGTTTTTAAATAGTGAATATTTAATATTGATTGACTGATAATTCATAATTCGGTAAGCTGCATTTAGGAATTCAGCAAGCTGAGTTCTTAAATCCAGCAAGCCGAATTGATTTAGGTAGCCAGCCGAATTCATGAATCCAGCAAGCTAGATTGGGTAATTAATTCAGCCAGCTGAATTCAGGCATATAGCAAGCTGAATTGGTCTGAGCTTAGAAATTTATGTTTAAACTATTATGATACCACTAATAATATGTGGAATAATGGTAAATGTAAAACGAAATAATAATTTAAGGTTTTGTTTATTCAAACAATGCCGCCAAGAAGAGAACAACGACACCGAAGGGTAGATGAACTCAATAATAATGAAGGAGGTCAAGTAGACCCGATGTAGAATTTTATTAACATGTTAGTAGAGGCAATGCAGAATCGAACACCAGTCGCAGGAAATCAGCTAGGGAATTAGTTGGCTAACTTTAAAGACTTCAAGGCAGTAGGACCGCCTGAATTTAAAGGAACGACTAACCCGATAGAAGCCCAAACTTGGGTAAAGGAAATCGAAAAAGCGTTTGTAATTGCTAGGGTAGCGGAGGAACAAAAGACCGCCTTTGCTACATACATGATGAAAGGGGAAGCGAACTTCTGCTAGGAGGCTAATCAAACAAGGGTCGGAACAAAAGTCGTCACCTGGACAAGGTTCAAAGAACTGTTCAACGAGAATTACTTCTCGATTGGGATGCAGGCTAGGATGGAAATTAAATTTCTAGAATTAAAGCAGGATAATATGACCGTCTCGGAATATGCCACCAAGTTTAACGAATTGGCTAAGTTCGCTCCACACCAAGTGGATACTGAAGCAAGGAAGGCATGAAGGTTTAAGCAGGGCCTAAAATCCTGGCTCTACAACAAGGTTGCAGTGCTGCGGATTAACTCGTTTGGATCGTTATTGGAAAAGGCTATCATTGCCGAAGGAGGAAGTGAGGCTATGAGCCTCTATAATAAGGAAAAGAAGAATAAAGGAAAGGTTGAAGGAAACAGTGGAAGTGCAAGTGGGAAAAGAAAGTGGACAAATTCTAGAAGTATTGGTAATAGCCAGGGAGGAATAATGAAAATGGTTGAACTATGTGAAAATTGCGGGAAGAATCACTCAGGTGTGTGTCTTAAAGGAAAGTTTGTGTGCTACAAGTGCGGGCATGAGGGACACATCTCTCCTAACTGCCCCAATCAAAGAAAGAATAGTGGTTGTTTTATCTGCGGATCAACTGATCATATGGCAAGGGATTGTCCGAAAAGAAAGGTCGATGAGGGAAATGCGAATGCTGGGAAAAGCAGTGGAACGCTGGCAATAACTTATCCAACTCCGACAAGCAAGCCAACTGCCAGGACCTTCAATATGACGGTTCAAGATACGGTAGCAGCGGGGGATGGAATTCCAGGTATTATTCAAATAAATTTTATTTTCTTATATATGGTTTTCTAAAAAAAAAAATTAATACTAAATCATTTTACTAAGAAATTTTGAAGAAGGAATTTGAGTTCTATTAGAAATCAGATTTCGTTTAATCAGAAAGACAAGTTTTATGCTGAATAGTTAAAGATCAGTTCGATCAAATCTGATCGAGATCTACTTGCAAGGAATGTGTACAATATTTACCTTGGTGTGCATATGTATTGCAACGGTGATTCCGGAGACGGAATCCTTATAAGGGAGGGTGAGTGTAATAACCTAAGATTTTGGGTATATTTAAAAAAGAAATTTTACGTATAATTTTTTTTATATAATCAAATTATTTTTATTATATATTAAAGCAAGTATGAGAATGCGTACAAGGAAAGGAATGGGAATATGTAATATGTATGTGTATGTGTGTGTGTATGTGTGTGTGTGTGTATATATATATATATATATATATATATATATATATATATATATATATATATTTCATATATGGTTTCAAATAAATTTCTTATTAAAGAAATAGTTGATATTTATAAATTATATTCTTTTAATAAATCAATTTTATTGTTAAAAGATATATTATTATTTATTTTTCATAAAAATATGATTACTATATTATTTAAATGATAAGTGTATATTTTAAGAAATGATTATTATTATTACTATGATTATTTCTTTATGATATGAATTTGTAAGATTAGTCAATTCATTTTAAATTGATTAAATATGGTAAATGTGTTAAAGTGACATTACGAATCAAAACCTTAATTTGATCTATGGTCATGTATTCTAATTTTAAATATAATTATTGTTGTAATTATATTTAAAAGGATTTATGTTTATATAATGGATATATGGATAATAAGAATTTATTTTCTTATGTAAATTCGAATGTTAAATATACTAATGATTATATTTATATTTGAACGTGTGAATGTATATTATGGATATTAATTTTAAATATAATTAATAATATAATTATATTTAAAATAAAGGAATATGTATTTTGGATATTAAGAATTTGTTTTGTTTAAGTAATTTAAGTATTAAATATAATAATTAATTATATTTGTATTTAAATGCATGTATGTACATTATGTGAATAATGTAAATTAAGTGGAAAACCCTAATTTACAAATTAGGAAACCTTAATGTATATTTGAAACCCTAATTTTCTATTGAAACCCTAATTAAAGTTTAAAACCCTAATTTTTGAATTACTATATCTTAATTAAATAGTTATTAATTCCTAAACTTAATTTCTCAAACTCTAGAATTATTGGGCAAGCCTTAAGGATTAAAAGCTAAGGGTTAAACCCTAGAATCATGTGGGATGGACAAGTATGCCCTTAAAATTATTTATTAGATTACCAAAGTAGCTTTTTTGTATTTATTTATTTGGAAAGTGTGCAAATCTTGCCAAATCTAGTGACTCACCACTTCAAGATCTCACATGTGCTCTAAATCTCTCCAAAACATCAGATTTTTGACACCTAGCCAGCCTTGATTCATTGAATCAAATGGATAAGAATTAATTAAAAGAGAAAAAGAAAAGAAATATTTGATTTTATTCTCTAAACCAAAGCCAAGATTCTCTCTCTCTCTCTCTCTCCTAAACCCACGAAATTCAGAAAGAAATTAAAGTCCTAATATTAACCAATAATACCCCATAACTATACAAGATCAGATCAGAGAGAAGAAATCAAAATTTTGTTCAAGAAGGTATAAACCCTAACCCTAAGCTAGATCTTGTATGCTTAGATAGATTTTATGTTTTTGTGTTTTAATATGTTGTATGTTATATTATTTAGTGATCTGGGTTGCTAGATCATGGATCCATAACATTTAAATGCACGAAAATTAAGATTTATGAAAACTGCCAAGAACCCTAAAATTGTGTCTGATAGCCCAAAGTTGGGACCTATAAATCTCACCATGTTAATGATTTGTTGTGTTTAAAGTTTGTTATGTGTAGTATGTTATGTGGTTAGTACACTGCAAGTGGAATCACGATCATAGCATGTCTAGATCGAAAGTTATCCATGGTCAAAACTCCTTGACCGATCATGAAAGCTGTTTCTGAAAAACCCAGAAAATTTTCGAAGTTAAAAACATGGTCTGACAGTCAAATGTCAGAGGCCATAGATATTGATCTGTAAATGTTTTGATGTGTTTAAAGCTTTGTAGTTGTAGTATGTCAGTAGGTTAACAATCTAGAACTGGAATCACGATCATAGCATATCCAGATTCCAAGTTATTAATGGTCAAAGTAGCCTCCTCGGCATTGACTAGGCTGTTCTTGGTGTTCTTCATTAACTGAAGAACACCTATAGCGACACTTTTCATCGCTAAAAGCCTTTAGCGACGGTTTTAAAAAAAAATTAATTATATTAATTAAATAAATAGAAAATAAATATTAAAAATTCACAAAATGGTTTTAAAAATTATTTTAAGTTAAAAATGTAACTTTTAGTATTTTGACATAATTTTCATTAATAATTTAATTTATTTAATTATTAATGATAATTAATTTATTTAATAATTATATTAAATAAATTAGTTAAAAATAATTTTAATATTTTAAAAATCATTTAAAAATGATATTAATGTTTTAAAAAGTATTTTAGGTTATATTACATAACTTTTAATATTTTAATAGAAATTTAATTAATATTTAATATTAATGAGAATTAATTTATTTAGCAGTTATATTAAATAAATTATTTAAAAATGATTTTAATGTTTTAAAAATCATTTAAAGGTAATAAAAATGTTTTTAAAATATTTCTAAGTTATAATAAATAACTTGTAAATATTTGACATGAATTACATTAATAATTTAATATTAATAATAATTATTTAAAAATGATTTTAATATTTTAAATATCATTTAAAGGTGATAATAAATGTGTTAAAAATATTTTAAGTTATAATAAATAACCTTTAATATTTTGACATGAATTACATTAATATTTTAATATTAATAGTAATCATTTAAAAATGATTTTAATAGTTTGAAAATCATCTAAAGGTAATATTAAGATTTGAAAAATGTTTTAAGTTATAATAAATAACTTAACATGTTTTGACATGGATTTCATTAATATTTTAAATTATTTAAATATTAATGATAATGAAATTATTTAGCAATTAATATCATTATAAATGATATTAATGATTGAAAAATTATTATAAATGATATTAATGATTGAAAAAATTATTATAAATGATATTAATGTTTGGAAAAATATTATAAATGATAATTAAATTATCTAATATGATATTTAAGTTCTTGAACAAAGTTTTATTGGTAATCAACTTGTTAATTATCCGATAAAGCAATCGGGACGCCGAAACGATACCGAACTCAAACCAAATTGGTATACTTCGACTAGGTATATGATCTTAAATGTTTTAATAACTGTTATGAATATGTGACAACGTGTTTAAGCTGTATAGTGATTGCAAATAAGCAGTATTATGTGTTATGTGGCATTATTCTAATCAAAAGAATAATTTTATTGATGATAGGACTACGTATAAAGGTTTAAGCTAAACTGTATAGCAGTAAGCAGCGACAAAGGCAAGTATCTAAACCTTATGCACTACTTTTATTTTGTGCAAACAGGTATATGTTATGTTATTTCCTAACTCAATATGAGTTATCAATTTCAAAGCATGTTCGTGAATAATTATTGTTAATTATTCATATCCGTAATGATATCTATGATTCGGTTGTGCAATTAGGGTTTACAAAAGCCTAATTAAATGTACAAATTAGGGTTCATGTGACCTAATTAAATGTACTAGACCCGGGGAAGTCTCCACGTGTTCCAAGGCAGAAGACTCGTGGATGCAACCCATTTTGAGAATTGATTGAGGGATTGGATTGGTGGCTAGAAGAACAGGGCAATTTGGGCATTACTTTGATGATTAAAGGGCATTTCTGGAATTTTTCTTTTAAAACATAATTAAAGGGTATTTCAGGAATTTCCCTTAAAATATGTGCCTGGCATGTGACTATTTCCCAGGAAAACTCTATAAATAGCCTCTCTATTCTAAGAAAAGGGGATCGCTCTCAAGACATTACACTTAGACTCTTGAAAGCTCATTACACTTGAAACTCTTTCTCAACTCAAAGACTCAAGAAGGCTCTTGGAATCCCTGCTACCCTAACCCGGTTTCCGGATTCTAGGAGTTCTGCCACGTGTCATTGGAGTAATCGCCCACCTGTTCTTCTCCCCTCTTCAATCAATCAACCAGTTTCGTGCTCTTCGTGGATTTCTCTCCTCTCCAGCCAACACGAAACCCTAACCCTAGCAAGGTGTAATTTTCTTACCTACATTTATTTGGCGACTCTGCTGGGGAGGTGTAGAATTCGTGAAGGGTATGCCCACAACTCTAAGTGGGAGAATTACAGGAAGAGTTTCACCGACAACAAGCATCACTTCACCGGATCCGATTTCAAGGCAAGCAGATCCAGTGTTCCAAAGCGCGAATCTGGATCTTGATCAACCCATTTTAGAAGACGTGTCGGAAGGAAGTTCAACATCACCGCAAATGGCTGATCAACAACAAATCAGTGCTAGACAGCCAAACGCAGGAAGGCAAGGTGAGGAAGTCACTGGAGCGCAGACAACTGCGAATGCTGTGCAGATGGAGATGCTCAAAGCATTACAGGAGGCACGAGAAGGCCAAGGGATGATGATGACCATGATGCTGGAAATGCAAAGGAAGCAGGAAGAGATGGGGAATTTTCGCCAGCAGTTGATGCAAATCCCCACTTTCAGGGCTATGTTCCCAGGAAGTTCGCAGGGGGAACGAGCAGAAGTGGAGGACAACAGCAACACCAAAGAGAATCAGACTATGCCTCCAATAACGGAGAGTTAGCCGATTCCAATCATCAACTTGGAGCCCCAAAACAGCGGTGATGTGCCACAACTCAGATTGGAAGCAAGTCAGCCTCAGCCCAACATCATCCCGACCACTCTCCTAGCATTTTCACAAGTGCAGATGCCAACCATCCTGTCGACGTCGGGTTTTTCTCCATCCCGATTTTAGCCTTTTATGAGATGATTTTTGGAAAAGGTCGGCATTTATGTCGACGGGGTTTTGAAATATCGTTTTTTATGATGAGCCAATTAACCAGAGTCACCAGTTGGTATATTTGAAAATGGATGTACCAACTCATCCGAGTTTTCGTTTTTTTATAAATCGCTGGCTCATATGTGACTCCGAATTAATTGGTCTGCAAACCGAGATTCATAGAGTTCGGGGGCTTGCTTAAGCGAGGGGAAGGTGTTAGGCACCCCCCGACTTCCGTGAAACACGGTTACCGCAATCTTGATACTTTCCTATCTTTTAATTCATGAAATGTGTATATGTGCGTGTGTGTGTGTGTGTGCCTATGTGAATGTTGTGGTGAGTTTGTATGAAAGAATCATTTGGGGTTTTCTTATGGAAAGTCGTGTTTTGAGAGTGCTTTAGAGTGTCCTTCGATTTATACGAGAAAGCTTTATTCTTTATTAGAAAGGTTTGATTTTGATTGTCAAAACTGTGAGATTGCATTAGGTGTTGTTTTGGCGAAACAAGAGTTTTTAAATCTTCGTCAAAATAGGAATTGAGATCTATACGTTGCTTTCATAATTCAAATGATGGGCAACCTCTAGGATCTCTTTAACCCTATGCACAAGGATTTAATAAAACATCATTTATTTTTATAAAACCATTTTTGTGATGTTTGAAAACGATTTCTTTCTTTTGCCTTCTCGTTAAATAGAAATCGACATTCATTAGCACTCCCAATTTTTTATCCTCGTGAAACTAATAACCTAGTTTGATTTATTCTATGAAAATCTTTATTGTTTAGCTTTGAAATCCATTTCGTGTCATAAATCAAATCAAACATTAAAATGCGTTGGGGCTATTCATGGGCATGTAAGCCATCAAAATAACCCCGAATACCCACAATCGCATACTTTCATTATGACGGGGCCTTAACCACGATTCTCGCCTTGGCGTCGTTTTAAGGCCCGACGATTACATATGTACAATGAAAAATACATCCTTCCTACTATCTACATCAAAAGAGGTCCATCATCGGATTTGGGCCACGGGGTCGCTTTCCTAGGCTCACAACCAAATTTCCACACACCCACAACCGGATATTACAAGAAATAACCAACACGAATAATCTAACAATACCAAGACATCCTAAAATAGCGATCTAAAGGAACCACGCCCAATATAGCACCGTAAAACAAACAAAAAATCAATAAATAAATATCATCGGGTTATTAGGAAGAATTTTGTTCCGATGGAACCCTCACTAATAATCCCTAATTCATTGTTCCACCATAAATTACATGAAAACTACATTTAATTTGACCAAATGATATGATAGAAATTGCAAAAATAAGGAGATTTTCACCTTGCAAATGAGATCAAAGTGGATGTAAACTTGTATATTAATTAGAGTAGAGAATATAGGTGATACAATCTCACAAAAGAGATATAACTCCTCACTATTTTCTCTCTTTTCTCTCTATTTGGTTGCAAAATTCTGCTGTTTTTCCTTTGAATTTCCGTACTGCTGCTGCTTATTCTTCTCCTCTTCCGATCTACCAACTCTATCTGTATCACTGAATGAAGGAAATGTGCTGAAGTAGGCTGGCTAAGTCCAGCCGCAGATTGATATGCGGCTGGCCGCAGATCAATCTGCGGCTGGCCTTAGCCCGCCATGCACTCAGCCCGCCATGCACTTTAGTTATTTAATTCTCCTCGATTTCTGCACCGCACCTCGATTCTCGCGTCGTGTTGTCGGTTTTCGCCGAAAGGCTTGTATTTTGCAGTCCGGGAATTACTGTGAGACGTGACACATTATTCGGGAATGCTCATTTCGGATGGCCTTGTTGTCCCATCGGTTTTGACTGCAAATCGTCGCGGTGGCGTCGAGTGTTCGCACTTGTGCCCATTCTTCGCTCCCGCAGGCCGGTTCAATTGACGATTTTGCCCTCCTGTCACGGTTAGCATAGGGAACGCAAAATTTGGGTGCCTACACATCCCAAGCCACATCCAACGAGCAAACCTACAAGCACAACCGATACAAATTGTGCAGGATGGAAGTGTTCATCAGCCAGTTTCCTTACCATACACACCACCTATGCATCAATACATCACAGCCCCTCAGAGAGTCCATACCACGAGTCAGTATATGATGAAGGATGATATGATCGATGTGATCAATCAACTTCGCAAGCAGACATCCCAACCTTCAGAGTTGGACTTTACTCCACCCTACCCGGCACATGTACGGAGACAACCTTACCCGGCAGGGTATATTGAACACCCCCAGTAGTTCCCAAAGTATAACGGGGAGAAAGGAAATGCCAGGGAGCATATTGCCAGGTTCGTGGAATCGATGTCTCCATGGTTGGGTTATGATGAGGTGAATAACCATAATCTGTTGATGAGAGAATTTAACAAGACCTTGACGGATAGTGCCTTCAGTTGGTACTATAACTTGGAGAAGGGATCAGTCCATGATTGGGATGATCTGAAATTACAATTTTTTAAGAAATTTTTCTATGTGCAGAAACAGGTAACTATCGTAGAGTTAATGCGGTTCAAGCAGAAGCCGAATGAGGAGCTGTCAGATTATGTGGACAGATTTAGGGCCCAAGCACAGAAGTGTGCAGAGCCAATTGAGGAGAAGAACTTGGTTAGCATATGCAACAATGGTGCTCTAGACTCCTTCAAGCCCCATCTCATTACAAAGGCATGTGATTCATTTGCGACTCTATCATCATTTGCACAAGATTTGGGAGGAATCATGACAGTGCCCACCAACCATGCGACGGTTACATGGAAGGGTAAGAGAACAACAACTGTGGCTTTGGCTGACTCTCAGTCAAAGCCACAAGGGGGCAAGAGGGAGAAGAACGAGCGAAGTAAAGGAAAACATGGGGACAAGTATACCAGAATGCCCGTTCCAGAGGCTATCACATGCAGTGAGAAGGCCTTTAGAGACCTGTATGAGCAATGGATAGAACATGGAGTGGTGAGGCCTCCGAAGCCCAGATTTGTTGTGACCGAAGAAATAAAAAGAAGACCAGACTTTTGTGTATACCACCAGTACGCAGGACACTCCACTATCGATTGTTATAGTCTGCGAAGAATATATCATGAAAAGCTGACGGCAGGAGAAATTGAGCTGGGAAAAGGAAGCAGCGTGCATGACAAGCCACTGCCTAATCACAAGGGAAAAGAAACGTGCAACACTATTACTCATAGTGAGGCACCAGAAGTGGAGATGGTAGAGAATGTAGAAAGGATGGAAGAAATGATGGATGTTGAGCCAGGCCTGTAGGTGACGACGTTGATGAATGGGCTTAAATTCAGGAAATTTTTCGACCAGATAGGGTTGGCTAAGGAAGCAAGGATAGAAGCAACCAAGGCGATCATCAAAGCAGCCGAAACCCAAGAAACCTGCATGGCAATAAACAAAGGATTTGTGAAGATAGTGGAAGAGGAAGAAAGTAAAATATCTTTCTCTACAGCTGACAAAGAGATAAGATACCCGCACAACCGACCGCTGTATGTGACGGCAATAATAAATGGAGTAGAGGTGCGGAGGGCGTTCATCGACAATGAAGCGTCTATAAACATTATGCCCTACACTGTGTTTAAGCAGTTAGGCCTGCCAGAGAAGAGAATTGTGAAAGAACCAACAAACATAACAGGGTTTGCCAACCAAAGTGCCAGAACTCTTGGACACATCAAGGTGGACATGCAGGTTGGAAAGATTCGAGGACCTGTAATGTTTCATGTTATCGAGGTGGATGCAGCATATTATGTCTTGCTAGGAAGGGCTTGGCAAAACGACTATGGGGTGGTACCCTCAGTTTTTCATCAATGCCTAAGGGCCATCTGGAAGGGGAAAAAAGTGAAGGTATCGGCAACAAGAAATCCCTTTGGACCAGAGGAGGCACACATCGCTGAAGCAACTTTCTTCGATGATGTCGCTGAAGAGGGAGAGAGCCAGATTGCAAGACCTGATTCTCTAAAACTAGCCAATTGGGAGGAAGTACAGGCAGGCAAGTTTGTGCCTGAGGAAAAAGAAAAGAAGAAGACCTCGGAACACGGAGAATGTTCCAAAGATAAGAAGCCAGTGGTAGTAGACCTAGAGAAGGAAGAAAAAGGAGGAAAGAAAAGGCCAGCAGATCCTGAGGATGCCAGAAACATAATAAATGCCAAACGGACAGTACAATCAGATGATGGCTAAAGAACGAAATGGGAGAGGGTTGTTAAACCCAACGGAAAGGTAGTGTTTCGCTTATGACGGTGCGAGGGGGAAGAGTCCAACGGAGAGTGCAAACCCAACGGCTCAGGAGGTGTCCCCCACTCCAGCAGTAATGAAAAAGAAGAAATTGTGCAACAAAAGATAGAACTAGCTCCAGAATGCTTTAAGGATAGGCCAAAACCTCAACAAAATGAATTAGAAGAAGTTGATTTGGCAACAGATGGAGGAACGCCAAGACCGACTTACGTCAACAAAGAGCTGAATACTGATCAGAAAGAGGCGCTTGTGAAACTGCTGCGAGAGTATAGGGATGTTTTTGCTTGGAACTATGACGAGATGTCCGAGATTGACAAAGAGTTGGTAGAGCACAATCTGAATGTAAGCCCGGGAATAAAACCAGTAAAGCAAGCTCCTCGCAACTATGCACCCAAAGTTGAAACCCAAATCAAGGAGGAAATCAAGAAGTTGCTGGAAGTAGGGTTCATCAAGCCAATTCAACATCCGATATGGTTATCCAGCATTGTACCAGTAAAGAAGTCAAATGTTCAGTTACGGATATGTGTGGATTTCAGAGACTTAAATAAAGCATGCCCAAAAGATATGTACCCATTACCCAACATAGACACTTTGGTAGATGCAACGGCTAATCACGAGATGATGTCATTCATGGATGGGTTTGTGGGTTACAATCAGATAAAAATGTCAGTAGAAGATGCAGAGTTGACGGCCTTTCGTACTCCGTTTGGGAATTTCTACTATGTAGTAATGCCCTTCGGGTTGAAGAATGCGGGGGCGACTTATCAAAGGGTAATGCATGCTATATTTCATGACATGATTCATGATATAGTAGAAGACTATGTAGATGACATAGTAGTGAAATCCAAGAAGGCGACAACTCATGTGGAGGACTTAAGAAAAGTGTTTGAGCGATGCCGAAAATACAATTTGAAGATGAATCCGAAGAAGTATGCCTTTGGAATGACGGCTGGAAAATTCTTGGGCTTCTTGGTGCATAACAGAGGCTTGGAGGTAGACCCAAGCAAGGCAAAAGCAGTTGTAGAGATGCCCCCACCAAAAACACAAAAACAGCTGAAGAGCTTTCTAGGGAAAGTTTCTTATATGAGAAGATTTATGCCAGCATTAGCAGAAGTCACAGAACCCTTTGGCAAATTGTTAAAAGGAAAGGCGGAATGGGATTGGGGGCAAGACCAGCAACATGCCTTCGAGAAAGTAAAAGGAATTTTGGCTTCAGCACAAACAATGGTAGTACCGCAAAGAGGAATACCGTTGCAGTTGTACATCACCTCTACCACAAAGTTTGTGGGGGGATTGATCACACAAGAAGTGGATGGAGAAGAAAAGCCTGTGTACTACATCAGCCGGATAATTAGAGGACCGGAAACCCGGTATTCGCAGGTGGAGAGACATTGCCTTGCATTGGTGTTCGTAGCGCAAAAAATGCGATATTATTTTTTGGCACATGAGGTGAAGCTTGCAACAAGAACTGACCCGATCAGATACCTACTGACTAGGCCAGCATTGGTAGGAAGACCTGCAAGATGGATGATGATACTTTCCGAATACGACATCCAGTGTGTAACACCAAAGGCAATCAAATGTCAGGCTTTGGCAGACCTACTGGCTCAATTTCCAAATGGAGAATACGAACCTCCCTTTGAGGATCTTCCAGGGGGAAGTAGAAGAAATTGACATAGTAGATGAAGGCTTAGAATGGTGGAATTTAGCCTTTGACGGGTCATCTGCTGAAGGGAAAGGTGGAGCAGGCGTGGTGTTGACCACCAAAGAAGGAAAGGAAGTAGCTTTGTCATACAAGTTAGACTTCCCCTACACGAACAATGAAGCAGAATATGAGGCGTTCATATTGGGATTATTAGCGGCTCGAGAGTTGGGAGCTAAACGCCTTAAAGTAAGGGGAGATTCAAACTTGATTGTGCAACAAATAAGAGGGCAATTCGCAGTGAAGGAGCCTATATTGGCACCGTATCGAACTGTAGCACAAAAAGTGATGGAGGACTTCAGGAAGGTGGTTATTGAGTACGTGCCAAGAGGACAAAATAAACAACCTGATGCATTAGCCACGGTAGCATCTAGAGTATATGTCCAAGGAGAAGACCTAGATGTGAAGGTAATAAAGAGAACCCTCCCAACCACGGTGCTAGACTTGTTCTCCAAGGACATGACAGATGATTGGAGGCATAACATTTCCCATCAATTGTAAACGAAGGAGGGGACAATATCACCAGTAGAACTTCAGAAATACACTATCATCAAGGGAGTCTTGTACCATAAAGAAGCAGATAGGGTATTGACACGATGCTTGGGGAGGCTCGAAGCACAGCGCGTTTTGCATCAGGTACATGTAGACAATTGTGGATTAGCAGATATCGGATTGCATAGGAGGTTGCAGCGCCAAGGGTATTATTGGCCTGAAATGAAGAAGGAAGCAGATGCACTTCAACGACAATGTGTTTCATGCCAAGAATACCCTGGGGAGGAGGAATGCGTCTTCATCGATGACATAGCGGATTGGCGAATCCCTTATGTAGAGTTTTTACAAAGCGGCAATCTGCCCGCCGAAAAGAAGGACGTAATCTTGATAAAGAGAAAGTCACAACGATTCTTCTTGCAAAATGGAGAATTGTTTAGAAGAGGGTTCAATGGCAAGCCCTTACGGTGTTTGGAAGTAGGAGAGGCCAAAGATTTGGTCTATCAAATGCATAAGGACGAGCACCAAGGGGGAGCCAAATTGTATAAACAACTTATTGATCATGGTTATTACTGGCCGAAGATGGAGGGAGATTGCTTGGATTTTGTCAAAAAGTGCCACATCTGCCAAATCCATGGGAATCTGATTCATGCTCCCGCTGTAGACCTACGGACCATAGCAACACCGTGGCCCTTTCATACATGGGGAATGGATCTTATAGGTCCCATTCATCCTAATTCTAAGGGCAACATATGGATCTTGACGGCTACTGAGATGTATATAAAGTGGGTAGAGGCAATCCCTTTAAAAAAGGCTACGGGTCCAGCAGTGGCGAACTTCATTAAGGAACATATCATTTGTCGTTTCGGGATCCCAAAAATCATTCTGTCAGACAATGGAACTCCTTTCATCAATCGAGACATCAAAAGTCTGATGGAAAGATATAGGGTGAAGCATTATAAGTCATCGCCATACTACCCGAAAGGCAATGGGCAAGCAGAAGCCACAAACAAAACCTTGATCAAGATTCTGTCAAAAACCCTAGATGATCATCCGAAGACATGGGCAGAGCAGTTACCAATAGCATTATGGGCATATCGAACTTCAAAAAGAAAACCTACGGGTGAAACCCCATATGCTTTAGTTTATGGAGAAGAAGCTATCTTGCCCACCGAAATAGAAATCCCTTCGGCTAAGATGAGACTTCGAAGCTTAGTCGAGGAAGAGAACCGGCCAGCAGCCCTAGAGGCCTTAGCTGACTTCCGAGACCGAGCCATAGAAAAATTGGAACGGTATCACGAAAGACTACGACGACAATACAATACCACAGTGGTACCGCGACAAATTCTGGTGGGGGACTTGGTGCTCAAGACAGCAAATCAAGTCATGAGGGGAACACCAACCACCAAATTTTACCCCAAATGGGAAGGCCCGTATAGGGTACGAGAGATCTCCGAAAGCGGGTATTGAAAAATATCTCGTGTGGGATCAAATGCTATCTCAGGCCCATTGAACCTGAAATGGCTAAAGAAATATTACACATGAGATAGTCATGACGAGAGTTATACTTTTAACTTCAAAAGTAGTTGAGGCACCTGACTATAAGCCCTCACAGTTATACTTTCAAACTTTAAAAGTAATCGAGGCACCTGACTATAAGTCCTCAACCTGAAAAAACAGTTACACTTTATCTTTAAAAGTGACGAACGTTATGCTTTATCCGACAAAAGCAAGACTTATTATTTTTCATGAAAATTTTGAAACGTTATGCTTTTCGTTAAAAGCAATTTGATTATCAATAAATTATTAGACTTTCACTTATTTTTCGAAAAGATATATATATACATGTTATTGACAACATTCATGCTTATCTATTCATAATACCTATTGTTGCCTTAGAGTATTAATTTGAGTAACTTGAGATTCAATGATAAATATTGAGTTTTGAGGAATCATTCAAATTAAAGGCAATCAACAAGGTTAAAGAAACTCTAATTTAATAAATGAAATATGTGTAAATGAGTTTCTGAAATAGGAAAAAGGAAAAAGAGACTACAGCAGGTCATGATCTAAAGGCCATGACATATCAAACTGAAGAGAAGGCATAGCTAAGGCCTCTAAATCACTGATGGCAGCATCCCGAATCTTGAGATTTTCAGCTTTTGATTTCTTGACATCCCGAGTAGCTGACTCTAAGTCCTGAAGCTGTCGCTCTACCTCCTGAAGCTGAGACTTTAAATCTTGGGAATGGATCTTCAGTTTGTTGGTAGCTTCGTCAAACTCTGAAATCTGGGCTGAGAAGGAGTCATCTTCACACTTACGTATAGCAATTTCCGAGCGTAGTTCAACAAGATTGAAATTTGACTTGAGGAGATCCAGTCTAGCCCGAAAAGGAGCCATGTCAACACCCACAGCTGCAAGGTCGTCTACATCATCACTAAATTTCTTCAAGTCCTCAACTCGCAAAGAGTATAAGGAAAGAGTGTGCAACCCAAGCACAAGGCCTGCGAGCTGATCTAGGAAGAAGGTCTGGGCAGAAGACGCCTTAATAATCAGCTGGTCGAGTATATGTGGGAACCGAGCTAAGAGGCGCTCAAGACTTTCCTGACTAGACGATGATATCCGGAAGCCCCCCCAAGAAACAAGGTCTCTGCTTGGATTGAAGGAAGCTCTGACCGGAGCAAATTTGGAGGCCATCATAGAATTTGTCGAGATAAAGGAGGGAGGAGCACGGGGATGTTGGGATGCTGATGAATCCATGACGCCTTGGTCATCCGGAAGACAGCCTGGGGGATAACCGAGGTCATTATCTAGCGAGGTGTCAACATCCGGATTGAGAGCATCGAATGAGGCAAGCGCATCAACAGGCAAAGGCAACTCTTGCATCTTCTCACTCTGGAAAACAAGATGAGAAAAATATAATATATTTGAAAAATAAAATAATAATAATAATAAATAAAAAAATGATATATTTACCCAAGAAGGATACTCACCAGATAGTCGATGGAAAAATAGTTGGGAGATGCCACAGAAGGCGGAATGTCGCTCAACCCACCCAAAATGTTGTCCACAATACCCTCCCGAGAACTCACTAACTCGGTAGAATCCTTCTGGGGAGGACTCACATCAGCAATAGTTTCAGCAGGATCCTCCCTCGCGGAAGCAGGAGTCTTATCAGTCTCCTTAGGCCTATCATGTGGA
Organism: Aralia elata; assembly: GCA_034770075.1. NCBI lineage: Eukaryota > Viridiplantae > Streptophyta > Magnoliopsida > Apiales > Araliaceae > Aralia > Aralia elata. Next base: position 31,178,843 of record CM068386.1, on the reverse strand, counting down.
GAAGCTGGAGGAGGGTTTGAGGAAATTATTGTATCATCCAAAGCAAGGCTCGAACTCACATCAGATAAAGTGTTTTGAGCATCAAGACTGACACAAGCTTCATGGGATGAAGATGACTCAACACTGATAGGTCGGGGAGGGTCACAACTCGTAGAAGTCGTCGTGGTTGCCCCATTTGCAGTAATAGGCATAAACTCAAGAGGAACATCCTCATCCTCTTCATCAGCATCGACAATCTAAAAATGGTGGACATAATGATAAAAGGAATCATGAAAGCAACTATATGGATAGTAACAGACAAAAATGAAGATACTACAAAATGTATAAATACATACCAAATTTCTACGGCGTTTCTTGACCGGATCCTCGGCTACCGGCACAGTAGGACTAGCATCCTCAGGAGGGCGTTTTGCTAATGGCCTTAAGCGAAGCCTGATGCTAGGACGACTAATCGGAGACACGGTAGAAGCCATAGGAGGAGCCACCTCTGAATCCGTAGGGGTAGATGTTCTTGTTCTGGAACGAGTAATTCTCATTTCCCCGGCATCAGAGGATCCCTGGGGAGGAACTGGAGGAGGCATCCGAGACAGAGGTAACTGAGACAAGGCCCATGGTGGAAGGTTCCTGGAGGTAGTAGGGGCCTGTACAGGAAGGATAACTGGGTCACTTTGAGAATGAACACCTACTGACCGAGGAGGAGAAGACTTAGGCCTCAAGGCCTCACGCTCAACGAGCCGGCTACTGGTTGGCCATCGTTCCGAACGGACATTGGGCTTAGGAGAACATAACATCTTAGCCCATTGAAGACGCTTGGGAGGAGAAGCTGGTCTAGAGCACATCAGTGTGTCGTCCTCCCACCTCTTAAGATTGATTTGTCAGTAGCTGCATTCACCAGTAGTATACCGCCCAATTCGAATAGCAGTTGGTATGACAAAAGCAACGGGAAAGGATTTGTGAGGAGCACCTGGGGATCCTGGAAAGGCCCATGCGAAAGAAGGGGAGGTGGACACGAAATTGAGGAGAGCAGTCTCATAAGTCTCCTTGCAAGTACGGCCAAAGGGACGCTCCTGGTCAAATCCAAACTGCCTCATCACCCTATGAGGATTATAAAGTACAGTACCGAAATCATTATCCTCAATAAAATATGGAAGCTCCGCAGCCCGAAGGAAGACGAACCAGGACAATGAAGAACCACTCAACCCGTTGGTGTTTAGATAAGAGCGAGACTCACGCCTATAGAAGTGAGGAAGGTGACCATTGTTTTCCGAAATAATAGTGTAAGGACGAGCAGTGAAGCACGAAAAATCATCAATGAAAAGTCGCAAGTCTGAGCTAAAGTGGTAATCAATCCAGCGGGCTGTCCGGGGTCGATATGGGGTAATAAAAAAGGGTCTGAAGACTTCTTCTTCCTCCTAGAAAGATGTTCAAGAGAAGAATAACCCTTGAAACGCTCGAAGAGAAAAAGTTAAAGGAAGGAGCCTGGAATGAAGCAATTCACGTCGTACCTGAGTAAATAAAAAGGGAAGGTTGATAATTCAAGAAAAGAAGAGAAAAATGCAGTGTGAAAGACAGTTAATGAAAGTATGAAAACGAATACCTTCCAATAGATTCTCTCAAAGCGAAGGCCAGCTCATCTAAATGGCGATACAAGGTTCCCAAAAAGAGGGAAGCAAGAGGAATCTCCAAACCTCGAGATAGCAGAGCTGCTAAACTAAACATACGAACTAAGGGACCGTCAACAGGAGACCCGGGAAAGAAAAAGCGAGACAACCACATGGCCAGATAGGCTGCCAAAGGAAAAGGACAAGGCTCCTTACGAAAAGCGAGGATGGATTGGTCATAAGTCGAACTATCCCACTGGCTAGTTTTGTAATTCCGAAAGAAGTAGCGCACCCAAGATAACCATGAAGTCTTTTATCGGCTAGTGGTCTCGAAATCTGGAAGGAGTATGTCACCTTTGAATCGTGAGACATAATGGGAAGACTGCTTGAAAGCCTCCATCAAGTAGGCAACGCACTCAACATCTCTAGCAGATATATTAGATGGGTCACAAGAAGTCGAAGCGCCAGCAGGGAGGCTACAAGATATAACTCAACATAAGCACATAATTTGGAAAAGAGAGGGGAAAATAAGAACGAATGAAAGAAACAAAAGGAAAGGCTTACTGGTAGATGGCATAGACATCCTCTAGTGTAGGGGTGAATTCCCCCCAAGCAGTAACAAATGTGCATGAAGAGGAGCACCGGCGGGAAATCAACAAAGTAAGAGCGTCATGATCCTGCTGAACACGTAGATCCCTACATAGCTGAATGCAGCGACATATGCCCGCGCTCTTTAGTATAGCCTTGTACTCAACATTTCCGAGGATCTCGTCAGTCTAATGTTGTCATCCTTGAAGACGGCTAGATGAGTCAGACAGGAAGCGAAAGGGACTGAAAGGGTATTCTTGTTTCTCTATGCACATGCGGGGAATGCGACCGGAATGGGGGAAGTCATCCCAACCTCCGCAAGCCGCGACATAAAGAAACAAGCCCTCTTTCTCTGGTAAAGGAAAAGTTGTGCGATCATAAGTTCGAACTTGCTCCTAAAAAGTGTCAAAAGGTCCAAAAATGGGAGCCTTTCCCCAATCATTGACGAAGGGAGTTACCCTGGAAGTCTTCAAGTCTTCAGAGCATCCGGTAGACGAGGCCTGCATGTAAGGAAGACTCCACATAAGGGTACTAAGGATGACAAGTAAAGCATATGAATTTGAGTAGGCTTACCATGGCAAGGGGAGAATTTGAGATTTTCACTTGAGAATACCTGAAAATAAGAAGAAATGAAGTCAGGGAAGGATCAAAATCACAATTATGGAAGAAAAACAAGATTTAAAATTTTTTCAAAAAACTTCGGACAGCCAAAAGGTATCCTTCGGACCCATTTTTGGATTATTTTGATATGTGTCATGGCCAACGGCCATGACTTTTGAAGTACTCGTCGATACGGTCGTTTTGATATATTATCGGCCCCGAGACTCCAAACGGAACAAACGTTATGGTCAAAACAGCGATCACGATTCTCAATGTTTAAATTTTGGTACATTTTCTCCTCTGATTCGCTCCCTAGGGTTCGGCCCCCTAGGGTTCGGCCTCCCTAGGGTTCGGCCTCCTTCACCAAAAAAATCAAAAAAAAAAATAAAAATTCTCAATAGGGTTCGGCTCTCCTAGGGTTCGGCCACCCTAGGGCGCGCAAAAAAAGAAAAAAAGGGCTTAATCTCCCCTATAGGGTTCGGCCCCCTCCTAGGGGGATTTCTTTTGTGTACCTTGAAAATTCTGATGCCCCACGAATTAATTTTTCGGAACGGAGGCTTCTTTGTCAATAAATATTGTGTTTTTCTTTATTATCCGAGGGAACCCTACCGAGATATAATCCAAGTAACGGGGCTCGGTAGACAAAAGAAAGTTGCAATAACCTGAGAAGAAACGTAGGAGAAGCAAGTCAAGAAGAATTTCGGCAGAAAAATATTCAAATAAACTGAAAAAAATTGAAAGAAAAAGAAGAAGGAATTGATTTTTTACCTCTTTCCCAAGATGAAGACTGTTGACTTGACGACTTCTTGGTGATCTTCAAACTTGAATGAGGAGAGCAAATGCCAAGACAAAAAAAAAAGTGCACGATGAAAAGAAAAGCCTAAGTGACTTGGGAGATGTATATACTCAAACTGCAAGCTTGCAATAGTAAAGGAAGCAATCTCTATGTTCCTCTTAAGGAAGATTTCGCAATTTAAAGATAAGTTTATTTGAGCTTATTTCTAAATAAATATATAAATTTTCGAAAATTTTTTAAATTTGGTATTTTAATGAAATTTCAAATATATATATATATATATATATATATATATTGAATGTTTAATTTTCTTAAGGAAGAAGATCTTGCTTTATAAAATTCTAATAAAGGAAGATTTTGTTTCTAAAATATAAAATAAGATTTGATTATTGGAGCTGATGATATTCCTTGTTTTAATTCTCAGAAAATAAGGAAATAAATATTGCGCAAAATAAGGAAGCTTTCAGATGATCTACCAAGCAGTACTTGGACAAGTGGAGTCACACAAAATCATTCACAAGCCTGGAGTATTTTGCACGAGCGTCTCTCAGGAATCGTGACTCTCGCGCAGGGGGCAAATGTGGGCCCAAGTGCATATTAGGGTTCACATGACCTAATTAGATTAAATGTACAAATTAGGGTTTACAAAAACCTAATTAAATGTACAAATTAGGGTTCATGTGACCTAATTAAATGTACTAGACCCGGGGAAGTCTCCACGTGTTCCAAGGCAGAAGACTCGTGGATGCAACTCATTTTGGAAATTGATTGAGGGATTGGATTGGTGGCTAGAAGAACAGGGCAATTTGGGCATTACTTTGATGATTAAAGGGCATTTCTGGAATTTCTCCTTTAAAACATAATTAAAGGGTATTTCGAGAATTTCCCTTAAAACATGTGTCTGGCATGTGACTATTTCCCAGGAAAACTCTATAAATAGCCCCTCTATTCTAAGAAAAGGGGATCGCTCTCAAGACATTACACTTAGACTCTTGAAAGCTCATTACACTTGGAACTCTTTCTCAACTCAAAGACTCAAGAAGGCTCTTGGAATCCCTGCTACCCTAACCCGGTTTCCGGATTCTAGGAGTTCTGCCACGTGTCATTGGAGTAATCGCCCACCTGTTCTTCTCCCCTCTTCAATCAATCAACCAGTTTCGTGCTCTTCGTGGATTTCTCTCCTCTCCAGCCAACACGAAACCCTAACCCTAGCAAGGTGTAATTTTCTTACCTACAAAATTAAATGTTTTTAGCTAAGTGTGATCGAACAGAAGGCTCTGGCAAGGACAAGGGAAAGGGAACGGGAAAGGGAAAGCTGAAGGATTAAGTATAAGATGTTATTTGTAATAGTTAGACTTTATTAAGATGATAATATTTATTATCTATCATGAAATGAATATGCTTAAAGGTTGTTGTACTTGGAGATTAGACAACTCTGATATGAATATTAAGTTTGTAAATTTTTATTATTCCGCTCAAAGAAATGGTATCGTGTAGCACCAAGTTCAGGTTTCAAGTACCTGAATTTGGGGGCGTCACACTTGGATCCATTTTCGCCCGTAAATTTTTTAGATTTGAGGTTTTTACATAAAATTCTTCTCTTTGTGTGTCATTTATTTATATTTTATTACCAAAATATTCTTGTGATCATTTAACTCTAATAGTACCGAACCGCTTAATTTCATAACAAATATTATATGCGGTCCTTCAATTTAGTAATTTTTTTTTTAGAAATGATAAAGACATGAAATAGTAATGGAGCCAGAATTTTGACTCGTTGGAGGCGAAAATATACTAAATTGGAAAATGAAATTAAAGAAGAAGAAGAAGAAAACTACGCTATTAAAGTAATAATATTAAATAATTTAGTTATAGATGATACCATCATAAAATTACTTGGGTTTTCAACAATCATCAAATCATTTAGATATATATTCATGTGCTTATTATATACTCCCTTCCAAACTATAAGATTAATATTAATTTTCTAAAAGTTAATTTGAAGTATTTTCAAATTTAAAATAGACATGATTCATTGTAGCTTTGAAAACTTTAAATCTTATAACTAGTAGTATTTTTTAGATAATTTATGATATTCATAATTATATTGACTTAAACTAAATGAATTCATGTCAATTTTGAGTTTGAAAATTAACTTTTAAAAAGTTAATAATAATCTTATAATTTGAAATGGAGAGAGTATGTTTTTATACTGAAATGACGCGCGGTCAATTCTAGTAGTGAACTTTTAACAATAAGTGGGCGATAAAAACATTTTTCTCTCTTTTGTCAATTAATAGATATGAAAATGGAGTGAGCAGTTAATAAGAAGCTTTTATAGATTTAGAAATGAAAATTAAAACTGGAAGTAGTCTATTAATTTAAACGAGTTTATAAGTGTAGTAGTGCATTAATATATGGTAAACCCAATTAAGTTCACCGGGGGACCATCTTGCCACTCACCAAGCTTTGCCTCCGTAATAAGATAAAATCTAATGAATTATATTGAGAAAACTCTATTATCATTTCCCTTATTGATGCATACTAATTTACGTACATATATACTAGGAGTCTTACATTTAGATTAGGACAATACAAGTTATAAATCATGGGTCAACTCAAATTTAATTAAAACTATTTGGATTGATTAACTATTTTATAAAAGCTGAATTGGTTAAAATTTGAAATTATATTTTTGAAATGAAAAACAAGTCAAAACTGGATAACGTATTTTAACCCATTTTTATATTCATTCTAATTTTTCAAATTGAAAGAGACCCATTTCTGGGTATTTCTTCTACTCAGTCCCGATAAAGTAGATTTATTGTGTTCCATGGATTGTTTCTTAATAGAAATTTGGATCATATATACTACATCCGTTCCAAAATTATAGACATATATTTTGACTTTTTAAAGTCAATTTGTGAAATCTTAAAACTCAAAATTGATATAATTTCGTTCAAGTTTTAAAAACAACAAATATGATAATTAATAGTACTTTATAGTTAGTTTACAATTGTTATATTTTGTTTATACTAAAACTAAATAATTTCATATCAATTTTAAATTTTAAAAGTTTGCGAATTGACTCTAAAAAATTAAAATATATCTTTAATTTTATAATGGAGGTAGTATATTTATGTATTAATTCCAACTGATTTGGATTTTGGGTAGGCTGGTGTTGTTATTTTATAGGGTTGTTGAATCTTGGAATTAATTTGGAGTGATTTGGATTTTGGGCCTTCTGTGTTTGTTACAGTTTTCAAGAATTGATTTTGTTTTGGGGGGTGTTTGTGATGTATTGGGGATGGTTGGTTTATTGTGATGAAAGTTTGATTTGTTATCTTTGTTTTCATCTATGGTGTTATATTTCATTGCAAAAGATTGATGACAGGATCACATGCATACCTTTTTCATAACTAACTTACAGGTTTCAACACCAAACCCCTCTGTCATCAATCTTTTGTAATGAAATATAACACCATAGGTGAAAAAAAAGATCACAAATCAAACTTTCATCACAATAAACCAACCATCCCCAATACATCACAAACACCACCCCCCCCCCCCCCCCCCCCCCCCCCCCCCCCCCCCCGCCGCCAAACAAAATCCATTTTTGAAAATTGTAACAAACCCAAAATGCAAAAAATCCAAATCACTCTAAATTAATTCCAAGATTCAATAACCCTATAAAATAACAACACCAGCCTACCCAAAATCCAAATCAGTTGGAATTAATTCCAAAATTTAGGCAAATAATAGATAAAAGAACATGTTACCTTGTAAGGGTCAAGTTTTCTTGATTCAACATCAACAATGAAGATCGTATGTTCGATTCAACAGTAACAAGGAAGATCGTATATTCGATTCAACAACAAGGGAGATCGTATGTTCCATTCAACAACAGCAAGGAAGATCTGGGCATAGACTTTGATTCTTGGTCTCCCTGTTCTCTAATTTGAATTTTGCGACCTAGGTTGGTATGTTCATTCGCATCTCAGGTTTTGTTTTGGACGGACACAAGTGAGGAGAGAGACTGTAAAAATAACACGGAAGCTTTAAATAGGTATGTTAGTTAAGGAGTAATGTCATTTAAGAAGGTATGCATGTGATCCTTTTTGATTATCACAATACTATCAACTACATAGAGATAAACAATAGTATATAGAAGTTAATCATTTTAGGTGTCTTATCTTCCATAATCCGCCACTCCCGAAAGATCAAACCATATTCGTATATAGTGTGCAACCATATTAAATTTGTATGGATTCATCGAGTCATACGTGCTATTCCTGCTATTGGTAAAGTTTGATCCAAATTTTAATTCAAATATAATTATAAAGCTATTCAAACGATAATTGACCTCGTTCTTGGAGAGAAGGGCCGGTAGGCCTAGAGCGAAAGGAACGAACCATAACAGACGTAATCCTCGTTTGATTGCCACTACGAATAATTTAGTAGGGTTCGAGGGCAGCGTTTTTGGTCCAAATCTAGAGGGATAGTTTTGTACTTTGTGATGAATTAGAGTTACTTATATTCGTTATATAAGGAGGGAATCCTGCAATTGTATGATATACGAATTTTTTAAGAGACAATAAAGTTGTTAGCTGTAATATTCCGAACCCTAATAAGATGTGTATATGTAAATTATGTGTTTATTAAATGAAATTTCTTATTCTGACTCTGTGTTATGTGATGATATATTCGGATGAACGACTGTTCAGGTAATCTTTGAAAACCTAATACGATTCGAAAACATTATCGTATACGTTTAGAATTAGAACGTATAACGTAAAACTAGATATCGAGAAGTTTAAAACCTTAAACCCTAATGAGATTTGAAGTTTATAACATATGTGCTTAATAAAGATTGAAATGATATTTCGAAGCAGGTGTTTTGTGATTATATTATGTAAACGATAAATTTGGTCAAATAAAAATTTTTGGTCAAGCTGCTTAGTCGTGCTTACATTGACAAAATGATTTGTCGTGCTTTCCACGATTTCACCAAAAAGCATCCTGACAAATTATTTTTAGTAAGCTATTGTGTCGTGCTTAAACTGATATAGTGTTTTATCGTGCTTACGCTGACAAGCTGCTTTGTCGTGTTTATGCTTTGTCGTGCTTACGCCCGGCACACGCCAGTTTACGCTTGGCACACGCTAGCTTACGCCTGGCACACGCCAGCTTACACCTGGCACACGCTAGGTACTAAAGTGTAATAAGTCGAGCCCCTAACGTGCAATTAGTGAAACTTGGTTTTTCTATAAATAGCAAGCTCAGTTCATTCATTCCTTACTATTTTTCAAGAGCAGTTCAAGAGTAAAAACACTCTATATTTATATTCTGAGAGATATTGTGAGATAAAAATTACTTTCTAAGCATCGAAGCGCTGCGCGATTGGAAGTAAGGCTAGCAACTACAAGAGGTATTACTCTAGTGGTTATTATTTTTATTTTTCTTTATATATATTTAGTAAAAATATACTTTTATAAGCAGTTATAATGCCCAAATTATTTTAAGTATATAGTACAAAAGTCCTATTTACAAGCACTTATAATGTCCAAATTATCTTAAGTATATATAGTACAAAAGTCCTATTTACAAGTAGTTATAGTGTCCGATTTATTTCTCTTATATATTAGAAAATATACTTTTATAAGCAGTTACTATGTCTGAATTTCTTCAACTATTTAGTAAAAATATTCATTTTATAAGCAGTTATAATGCTGAAATTTTCTCAAATATAATAGCCGAATATTCATTTTATAAGCAGCTATAATGCCCGATTTATTTCAACCATAGTAACCGAATATTCATTTTTCAAGCAGTTGTAATGCTCAATTTATTTTAAATATAGTTAAAAAATATTCATTCTGTAAGCAGTTATAATGCTAAAATTATTTCATATATTGTAGAAGAAGTCTAATTTATATGCGGTTATGATACCCGAAATAAAACTTAAAAGATTTAATCGTTGTCTACATAAACTTATAATCGTATAGGATTTACGACGAACGTTTAGACCGTTATATTAACTGTAAAAGATATACGAGACAAGTCTCCAAACCTTGTTACATTTATGCAAGTATTATACATCTTACTATCAATTATTGTGAAGTTATTGCTTCTTGTTCAGCATAACTTAAGAAATGAATCATTATTCATATATTGTTTATTCGAGCGTAAATTGTTGTGTCAAACTAAATTGTTTTGGTACCACATCTTATACTGAGAAATAGAACACCTTGATGTAAGGTGAACTGAAACACCTTGATATAAGGTACCGGTAAATGTTGATTATATATCGACACAAAATTGTAGGGTGATATGCATACTCCTAGGATATTGGTTAGGCTGATCCCCTACCAGATATCCGAAATTAAACGGTTCTAAGTCATTGAAGACTGATAGAACTAATTGAAATATATGGTTCATGTACAGAACCCTCAGTTATACATTATTGACATCTTTCAAATCAAACACATTGTGTTTACATTTTCAAATGAACTTGCTGAGCATTTGTAGCTCATTCTTGCATATATCTTCTTTTGCAGTTTTAAATGATAATCTCGGCATTTCTGGGACAGACAAAGGAAAAGGACATGTTTACTAGTTTTATTTACTATTTTTGAATAATTCAAGTCTTTTATAAGGCTTTATTATAATAACTTAGTACTGAGAATGATGTAACCGAACTTAATGATATGTAATATATTATCATCCTTTATTATATCGAATACGTTATACTCTGATCTTTACTTTCTTTAGCATAGTTATACTAAGCAAATATAGTATCTATACGAACTATATATCTGAATAAGGGTATTTAAATGATACTAGGAGTTCTGTAAGCGCTGATGTTACACTTAATGAGCGCCGATAAGGTGCCACCTTTACCGTAATGCGCCCCTCAGTTCCAAGAACAATCTTATCGTTAATACTGTGAATGTCAGATAGATAGGGAATATCGATATGAAAGAGGTATTCATGAGATATGAATCTATACATCCAAGTGAGGGTATCCAAACACAGATAACGTTCTGGTAGGAATTATCATCTGTTATGGGATACTGTAAACCTTGGATAGATAGAAGTCATATTTTATTGAATATTTATAGTTGTATAGTTTCACGTGAGCACCAGATCTGCTACAGGGAAGTGTAGAGAATTTGGGGGCGTCACAGGTTGGTATCAGAGCTGTAGATTATAGCTCTAAGGTAGTTAGGAAATACATTAAGATATAGTCTTTGAGTCTGTAAAATACTTAATTATACATAAAATAATCTTAAAAGCTTTATATTATGTGTAAATTTGTTTCGCTATAATACTAAATAACTAAAATTCTTTTGTAGGATGTTAGAGACAAATTAGAATGACCTCCAGTTATAGATCAACCCATGGTAGGGTGGCTGTCAGAGAGTGAGTCAGAAGAAGATCCAGAAGAGATATATCCCGCGCTAGGGACACTAGAGGAGGAGGACCCAGAGGAGGAAGAACTCCTACATGACCAGGAGATACTAGATGCTGAGGAGGCTGAACATCCTATAGATGGACAACTAGTAGATCCTGATCCTGATGAGGAGATTGGAGCGAGTCAAATGATGAGTGTTGATAGACACGAGGAGATAGTTTTAGGGTTAGTACAACAGTCCACCGAAGATCTAGAGGCTGTCAACTTTCGAACATATGTAGCTGAATGTTTGTTGGAGAGTGAGAGGGATAACACTCGCCGTCTTAGGACACTCCTCTAGAGTGCTCAGAAGGAAAGACAAGATGCACAGATGCATTTATACCGAGCTGACAAGGGATGTCAGGATACATTCCAAGGCTTAAAGCGTCAGGTGCTTAGGTATCCCGTAGAGGAGAGGAAGGTAGATTATATGATAGATAGATCAGTGGTCTGTCATATGGTCCTGGATGCTTATAAGGAAACACGTGATCGTTCAATCTAGTTTAGTACTTAAGTTTATTTTCTGTAGTTTGTATTATAAAGATTTTGGGTTGTAAAATAGGGAATCTTCTGTACTAACTAGTGGTAGTATAAACCACTAGTCGAATATGTAACCGTTGTACATGTAATATATAAATTGTGTTTGTACAAATCAAATTGTTAATTCTATGTGTAGTATATACCTGTATTTATACTTGTCTTTTCCTTATTTTTAGAATCATGGCATCAGGACGAAGAAACCAGACCAGAAATGAGACTAATGAACCCAACCCCACCCAACAACTAATAAACTTATTATTAGGAGCTTTACAAGGTCATCCACCACACCAGCCCAACATAAATAACCCACATAGGTCAGCGTTTAAGGACTTTAAAACCGTTGGACCACCTGAGTTCAAGGGAACTGTGGATCCAGTTGAAGCGCAAACTTGGGTAACTGAAATGGAAAAGTTCTTGACTGTAACAAACGTAAATGAGGAACAAAAGACAATCTTTGCTATCTTTTTCCTAAAAGGTGAGGCAAACTTCTGGTGGGAAACAACAAAAACCAGGGCCGGTGAAGGGGTAATTCCTTGGGTAAGATTCAAAGGACTATTCTTTGAAAATTATTTTCCACAAACCATGCAAGACCGAATGGAGGTTAAATTTTTAGAACTAAAACAAGGGGAAATGACTGTATCTCAGTATACAGCCAAGTTTAACGAATTATCTCGTTTTGCTCCACATCAAGTAAATTCCGAGACAAGAAAAACTAGGAGGTTTGAGGAAGGGTTGAAACCTCAGATAAGGAGTAGGATATCAATATTTCAGTTGAAGACGTTTTCTGAAATACTTGAGAAGGCTATTATCGTCGAAACTGAGAATGAAAATCTTTTCAAATTTCATAGAGATAAGAGAAGTCAGAATGAAAGGGGAAAGTTTACGGGAGAAGTCAGTACAGCGGGTGGTAATAATAACAAGAGGAAGTGGGATGCTACTTTCAATAACTTTGGGAAGAAGGATAATAATTACAATAATTACAACAATAATAACAAGGTGCAATGTTGTGCCACATGTGGAAAGAACCATCTAGGAGTATGTCGTAGGAAGGTGGTTACCTGTTACAGATGTGGTCAGGAAGGACATTGTTCTTCTGATTGTCCCAAGAAGAGTAATAATAGTACCAATCAGGGCAATCAGAATAATAAATGTTATAATTGTGGCGCAACGGGTCATATATCTAGAAATTGCCCAAGAAATAGGAATCAAACCGGGGGAAGAAATCAAGCCCCAAATACCACCTTCAAACCAACAGTAACAGGAGCTGGAGGTCAGAGTCGTCCAACCGCCAGGACATTTAATATGATGATGAGGGATGCTGTTGCTTCACAGGACGTGGTGACAAGTATCATCCCTATCGACACTTTAAATACATATGTGTTATTCGACTCTGGTGCTACTTGTTCATTCGTGTCTAATAGCTTTGCTAAAAACTTGAATATGCCATGCGAAGACTTAGACATACCTTTCAATGTAGAAATTACAAATCAAGAGATAATTCCCGTTAGAACTGTATATAAAGATTGTAACATAGAGATTAAGGGATATAGGTTTCTTGTGAACCTCTTTCCTATACAACTAGGGGAATTCGATATAATCTTAGGCATGGATTGGTTGGTTAATCATAATACAATGATTGACTGCCATCGGAAACGTGTAAACTTGTTGACTGGGTCGAAGTCAAAGGTAGTGTTCAATTGTGGTTATTCACCTAAGCGATCTCGATGTCTGACAGTAATGCAAGCAGAAAGATTACTTAGGAAGGGTTGTATAGGTTATTTGGCATATATAGTAGATACTCGAAAGGAAGGAGCAAAGCTAGATCAAATACCTGTAGTTAGAAAATTTCAAGATGTGTTTCCCGATGACTTACCAGGTCTTCCTCCAGATAGGGAGATCGAGTTTGTTATTGATCTTGCACCAGGTACGGCGCCAGTTTCAAAGTCACCATACAGGATGATACCAGTAGAGTTGAAGGAGTTACTTGTGTAGTTACAGGAACTCTTAGACAAAAAGTACATACAACCCAGTGTTTCACCTTGGGGAGCACCGGTATTATTTGTCAAGAAGAAGGATGGAACTTTAAGGTTATGTGTTGACTATAGAGAATTAAATAACTTAACCATAAAGAACAAATATCCTTTACCAAGAATTGATGACCTATTTGACCAGTTGAAAGGGGCCGAACACTTTTCAAAGATCGACCTACGATCAGGTCATCATTAATTAAAGGTAAGAAAAGAACATGTGTCGAAGACAGCGTTTAGGACACGCTACGGACATTATGAGTTTCTTGTGATGTCTTTTGGATTAACGAATGCACCGGCAACATTCATGGACTTGATGAACCGAGTATTTAAACAATGCTTAGACAAATAGTGTTCATCGACGATATTTTAGTATACTCAAGAACGAAGGAGGAGTATGCTAAACACTTAAGAAGTGTATTAGAGATATTACGCAAGGAACAACTTTACGCAAAGTTTTCCAAGTGTGAGTTCTGGTTGGAAAGAGTCCAGTTCTTGGGTCATGTAATTGACAAGAATAGAATAGCGGTGGATCTAGCAAAGATAGAGGCAGTTGTGAATTGGGAACAACCAACAACTCCAACAGAAGTACGAAGTTTTCTTGGTTTAGCAGGGTACTATCGACGTTTTATACAAGATTTTTCAAAAATAGCGACCCCGCTAACCAATTTAACTCGAAAGACGGTAAAATACGTCTGGACAGATAAATGTGAAGAAAGCTTCCGAGAGTTGAAGAAACGATTGAGCATAGCACAAGTGTTATCCTTACCAGATGATACAGGGGGCCTTGTTGTTTATAGTGATGCATCACACAAGGGATTGGGTTGTGTGTTGATGCAACATGGGAAGGTGATCGTCACGACAACTCAAAGATTATGAGAAGAAATATCCTACGCATTATCTTGAGTTAGCTGTTGTAGTATTTGCCTTGAAAATTTGGAGGCATTACTTGTATGGGGAAAAGTGTGAGATATACACAGATCACAAAAGTCTGAAATATATTTTTACACAAAAGGAGTTAAACATGAGGCAAAGGAGATGGCTAGAATTGATAAAGGATTTCGACTGTGAAATCTTATATCATCCCGGGAAAGCCAACGTCGCAGCAGATGCGTTAAGTAGAAAGAAACAAAAGAAGTTGAATATAATAACCAACAACAAAGTACTGATAAAAGAGTTTGACAAACTTGAGATTGAGGTAAGAGTTCCAGCTAATTCTATCCAGAAGTTATTCGTTGTGGAGAGTGGTTCAACTTTGTTGGAGAGAGTCAAGGAACTACAGGAGACTGATGCAGAGTGTCAGAAGTGTAAGACTAAAATAACCCAGAAGAAGAATGACAAATTCAGAGTAGATAAGGATAGGGTACTGAGGTATGAGGATAGAATTTGGGTACCCACAGTACAAGAACTAAAAGATGAAATACTGAATAAAGCTCACAGTTCTAAGTTCGCTGTGCATCCAAGTAGTACAAAAATGTACAAGGATTTAAGCCAACACTTTTAGTGGTCTAACATGAAAAGAGAAATAGCAGAGTGGGTAAGTAAATATTTAACATGTCAAAGGGTTAAAGCCGAACATCAAAAACCTAGTGGATTACTGCAGCCCTTAGAAATTCCCGAGTGAAAATGAGAACATATTACCATGAATTTCGTAGTGGGTCTTCCAAACACCCAGAAAGGTCACAATGCCATTTGGGTAATTGTAGATCGTCTTACCAAGTCGGCTCATGTTCTACCTATAAAGTTAACTTCAGTCTTGACCAGTTAGCCAAACTTTATCAATGAAGTTATTTCTAGACATGGAGTCCCTGTTTCTATAGTATCAGACCGAGATCCCCGATTTACTTCACATTTTTGGACAAGTCTCCAGAAACATTTCGGAACTCAGTTGAGATTAAGCACAACTTATCACCCACAAACTGACGGTCAGAGTGAGAGAACAATTCAAACATTGGAGGACATGTTGCGAACTTACATCATGGACTTCAAGGGAAGTTGGGAAGATCAGTTACCTTTGGTAGAGTTTGCCTACAATAATAGTTATCATGCCAGCATAGGAATGCCACCATTTGAAGCTTTGTATGGAAGGAAATGTAGGACACCTTTATGTTGGGACGAGGTCGGTGAACGACAAATGCTAGGACCCGAAATAGTTCACCAAACCGCTGAGGTAGTTCGAATTATACGAGGAAGATTACAAGCGTCTCAAGATCGACAGAAGAAATATGCGGATCAACACAGGAAGCTACAAGATTTCGATGTCGGTAGTCACGTGTTTTTAAAAGTTTCTCCGTGGAAAGGCAAAATACTTTTCGGCAAGAAGGGAAAATTGAGTCCGAGATTCATTGGACCATTTCAGATATTGAGAAGGATAGGTGAAGTAGCTTATGAGGTAGCCTTACCTCCAGGGTTAGAACATATTCATAACGTGTTTCATGTGTCCATATTACGACCATACAAACCCAATTATAAACACGTTATAGATTACGAGCCTATTCAGATCGAGAAAGATTTATCATATGAAGAAGTTCCTATTGAAATCATAAATAGGAAAGAACAAAATCTACGGAATAAAGTGATACCTTCAGTCAAGGTTATTTGGAGAAATCAAAACATAGAGGAAGCTATGTGGGAGCTCGAGAGTAAAATGCGAGACAATTACCCACATTTATTTTTGTAACATGTACTGTAATTTCGAGTACGAAATTCTTATTAGTGGGGGTGAATGTAATATTCCGAACCCTAATAAGATTTGTATATGTAAATTATGTGTTTATTAAATGAAATTTCGTATTCCGACTCTGTGTTATGTGATGATATATTCTGATGAACGGTTGTTCAGGTAATCTTTGAAAACCTAATACGATTCGAAAACATTATCGTATACGTTTAGAATTAGAACGTATAACGTAAAACTAGATATCGAGAAGTTTAAAGCCTTAAACCCTAATGAGATTTGAAGTTTATAACATATGTGCTTAATAAATATTGAAATGATATTTCGAAGCAGGTATTTTGTGATTATATTATGTAAACGATAAATTTGGTCAAATAAAAATTTTTGGTCAAGCTGCTTAGTCGTGCTTACATTGACAAAATGATTTGTCGTGCTTTCCACGATTTCACCAAAAAGCATCCTGACAAATTATTTTTAGTAAGCTATTGTGTCGTGCTTAAACTGATATAGTGCTTTGTCGTGCTTACGCTTTGTCGTGCTTACACTGATAAGCTGCTTTGTTGTGTTTATGCTTTGTCGTGCTTACACCTGGCACACGCCAGCTTACGCTTGGCACACATCAGCTTACGCCTGGCACACGCCAGCTTACGCCTGGCACATACTAGGTACTAAAGTGTAATTAATCTAAGTACCAAAGTGTAATAAGCCGAGCCCCTAACGTGCAATTAGTGAAACTTGGTTTTTCTATAAATAGCAAGCTCAGTTCATTCATTCCTTACTATTTTTCAAGAGCAGTTCAAGAGTAAAAACACTCTATATTTATATTCTGAGAGATATTGTGAGATAAAAATTACTTTCTAAGCATCGAAGCGCTGCGCAATTGGAAGTAAGGCTAGCAACTACAAGAGGTATTACTCTAGTGGTTATTATTTTCATTTTTCTTTATATATATTTAGTAAAAATATACTTTTATAAGCAGTTATAATGCCCAAATTATTTTAAGTATATAGTACAAAAGTCCTATTTACAAGCACTTATAATGTCCAAATTATCTTAAGTATATATAGTCAAAAGTCCTATTTACAAGTAGTTATAGTGTCCGATTTATTTCTCTTATATATTAGAAAATATACTTTTATAAGCAGTTACTATGTCTGAATTTCTTCAACTATTTAGTAAAAATATTCATTTTATAAGCAGTTATAATGCTGAAATTTTCTCAAATATAATAGCCGAATATTCATTTTATAAGCAGCTATAATGCCCGATTTATTTCAACCATAGTAACCGAATATTCATTTTTCAAGCAGTTGTAATGCTCAATTTATTTTAAATATAGTTAAAAAATATTCATTCTGTAAGCAGTTATAATGCTAAAATTATTTCATATATTGTAGAAGAAGTCTAATTTATATGCGGTTATGATACCCGAAATAAAACTTAAAAGATTTAATCGTTGTCTACATAAACTTATAATCGTATAGGATTTACGACGAACGTTTAGACCGTTATATTAACTGTAAAAGATATACGAGACAAGTCTCCAAAACTTGTTACATTTATGCAAGTATTATACATTTTACTATCAATTATTGTGAAGTTATTGCTTCTTGTTCAGCATAACTTAAGAAATGAATCATTATCCATATATTGTTTATTCGAGCGTAAATTGTTGTGTCAAACTAAATTGTTTTGGTACGACATCTTATACTGAGAAATGGAACACCTTGATATAAGGTGAACTGAAACACCTTGATATAAGGTGCCGGTAAATGTTGATTATATATCGACACAAAATTGTAGGATGATATGCATACTCCTAGGATATTTGTTAGGCTGATCCCCTACCAGATATCTGAAATCAAACGGTTCTAAGTCATTGAAGACTGATAGAACTAATTGTAATATATGGTTCATGTACAGAACCCTCAGTTATACATCATTGATATCTTTCAAATCAAACACATTGTGTTTACATTTTCAAATGAACTTGCTGAGCATTTGTAGCTCATTCTTGCATATATCTTCTTTTGCAGTTTTAAATGATAATCCCGGCACTTCTGGGATGACAAAGGAAAATGACATGTTTACTAGTTTTATTTACTATTTTTGAATAATTCAAGTCTTTTATAAGGTTTTGTTGTAATAACTTAGTACTGAGAACGATGTGACCGAACTTAATGATATGTAATATATTATCATCTTTTATTACATCGAATGCGTTATACTCTGATCTTTACTTTCTTTAGCATAGTTATACTAAGCAAATACAGTATCTATATGAACTATACATCTGAATGAGGGTATTTAAATGATACTGGGAGTTCTGTAAGCGTTGAGGTTACACTTAATGAGCGCCGGTAAGGTGCCACCTTTACCGTAATGCGCCCCTCAGTTCCAAGAACAATCTTATCGTTAATACTGTGAATGTCAGATAGATAGGGAATATCGATATGAAAAAGGTATTCATGAGATATGAATCTATACATCCAAGTGAGGATATCCAAACAGAGATAACGTTCTGGCAGAAATTATCATCTGTTATGGGATACTGTGAACCTTGGATAGATAGAAGTCATATTTTATCAAATATTTATAGTTGTATAGTTTCACGTGAGCACCAGATCTGCTACAGGGAAGTGTAGAGAATTTGGGGGCGTCACATCAGCCGCCGACAGTGGACTAATAACCCAAACATTTTGGGTGAACTACGTAAATCTTGTGTTTTGTCTGATTGTTTTCTTTCAATTATTTTTGCTATTATTTTCGCTGCGTTGTTATTCTCTAATAATTCCAAGACAATTTTTTCCACAAGTTAAAAAGACAATTAGTCCTCTGAATTTTAATGTATTTAGATATCACTACAGTCAGTTTATATGGTGCGTGACTGGATACAATAACTAATTAGTAAAACTTTATAGAAAAACACCAAGTCAATTCTATTATTAGACGAGTCTTTCTACATATTCTATGGAAGATACCAAGCTCGTTTTACATCAATAGATCATTTTCCCCCCACTGATGAGCTTAGTTTCCAATCTAATCTTCAAATATAGGTATAATTTATATACACACACTTAATAACAATTTTGAGCATATTTTCCCACTAACAAAAAAAATTAAAAATTCCATTTGTGTGAAGAAGAAAATGAGATAGTTCAAATTAACTAATCGTGTTGAAAACTTTTTGTCCTGTTTCGTTCAAATTAGAGCCTAATTTCTTATAAATCCTTACCCTAGGGGCTTGAGTGATGGTGTTTCTTAGGGATATATGAAAATCAATTCAATATTACAAACACAAATATGGTATGTGAAGAAAGAATTTGATTGAGACATTTAAAACATCTATATTTCAATAGCTTCTATTTTTGAAAAATGATAATTAGTCCAATACATTAACCTGACTTTAAAGAATAATACGTAATCACAAAATCTTTCTTTATTTGTAAGGACATAATTTAGCTTCATATTTTACACTAGTAATTAAAATGATATCCCGAATATATGTTAAATATTGTTAATAATAGACAAAATAATATTCATGAAGGCAATCCCCAATTAAGATTTTGTTAACGGCCTGTTAACTTAGTAAAAGTAACAGTGGCATTGGACATTGAACATGGAGTAGCTGTGGACATGTCATCGCTAATCCTGTTATTTGACTATACTGGAGTTGGCACGCTTTATAGTCTTTCCTCCTTTGTCTGATCACTAAGCAAAACAACTACTTCAGACATTGTTGGCCTCAGAGAAATTGGAGATTGTGTGCACCTCAAAGCAAGCTCTATGATTTTCTTAGCATTTTCGACTTTATATTCATTTGGATCTAAAGTCTCATCAACCAACTTCAAATGCATGCCATTTTCATACAACTTCCATGCCTGTTATATCATGATACTAAAACAAACTTAGCAAATACTCATATATAGTTCAGTTTAAAAAAAATTATGGTTAAGCTTTGATCATCAAATGGATACCCTTAATTTCAACATCCAAAACAAGAAAAAGTTTGTTGCATATTATAAGAACTCACATATTCAAGGAGGGATTCGGTGACAGACTCAATCTTTATGTCATTGCACCTTCGACCACTTATAATTTCAAGGACCACAACACCAAAACTATAAGTATCAACTTTTTCAGACAAGTGTCCATGGATTGCATATTCTGGTGCTGTGTAACCCCTGTTGTATTAGATTTAGGGATCAGCAAAAAAAACGGAAAATTGAAAAAACCCAAAAAAAAGCGCAAAACCAAACCGCAAAAAAAGTAACCAATGAAAAATTTAACAAACCAAAAAAAACCGTACTGCAACAATATATATATATATGTGTGTGTGTGTATACACGCACATAGACACACATATATGATAAAACTCTAAAATACGATTATTAACTTAATAATAGAAAGAGAATTCATGAATAAATTAATTGTCTATGTACTGTTGATAGCTTTTTAGTTGTTTATATAATTTTTCTTCTACTTATTCATATGATACATGTATAACAAACTTGTGGGGATTATTCATAATTTTTTTTATAGCATAATGTTGTTTCGTCTAAGTTCTAATAATTTTATAGATGCATTACTAGCAATATTAATAGTGGGTAATAGTTGTGGTTTGAACTTTTAAACTCTTTTTATTATTAACTTGCATAGTTACTTCTTTCATTATTTGAATAGCATATTAATCGGAAAAAAGCGATAATCGCAAAATATTATGACCGAAACTGTTGGTAATCGAACTGTTTGGTTAGTCGCGGTTATGTTACTTCTATAATATTAAACGTATTATACAGTTTGGTTACGGCTATACCTTATTACCGCACAAAATTGTATCATGCACACTCCTAATTAGATTAGTCTTTATTATTTAAGGAACTACAATAGTTCTATGTATTTTTGTGGACTGAACTGCCACTGTGTCTGATTTTGAAACAAATAAATAAAGCCATGAAATAATTTTAAATTTGACTTACAAAGTCCCAGCAAATTTAGTGCTAAGATGACTTTGATCTTCAGATAGAAGCCTTGCCAACCCAAAATCTGCAATTTTAGGCTGTAAATCATCACTGAGTAGAATATTGCTTGATTTTATATCTCGATGTATGATACGCAAATGGAATTGGTCATGTAGATAGGCAAGACCCCTAGCTATACCAAAGACTATATCAACCCGTTGTTTCCAGCTAAGAGTTCCACGTTTTTCACCTGTCATATAACAAAATTTACTTTGCATTACACACGAACTTAATACTTGAAGTTAAAATTCATTTAATTTGCACTTTCAAAATTTCAAATTATTTCTTTATCTGCTCCCCGGTCCTCTTTCCATCTCTAATTTCCAAGCATTATTATATCAAATTCTTTATATAAAAGAAACTAAAAAAAACCAAAGTAAAATCTTGAGTTAAATTGGAAAAAGAAAATTGTTTTAGCGGGTTGAAGACAAGAAAGATATTAAAAAATAATGTTATCTAATTCATGCCTTAACTAAACTTAACTAAAGTTACTTAACCAAACGACTTAATTTTACCCTTTAGCATTTTATAAAAAAACATTAAATTATAAATTTTATACAAAAGTACGATGTTTTATTAAGTAACCTTGTCAAACTTGGCTAAAACATGTTTTAGATTATCTTTTCTTATATATATATATATATATATATATACAAAAATAATTTATCTAATATTTATCACCATCTTACATTGGTGCAATACCTATTAATATGTACCTTAAGGTTTTAAGCTTCCGCTTAACTCTTTTCTTCAATGTTTTATAAACTTTAAAAAAAATTAAATAAGTTGTTACAAGTATTTATCGGTGAGGAGAATATATGTTTTGAACCTAAGAGCTAGAAAGTTAAGACCAACTCACCATATAAGAATCTATCAAGACTTCCGTTTGCCATATATTCATAGACAAGAAGTAGCTCTGGTCCTTTGCCACTGCGTCCAAGGAGACGAATAATATTTCGGTGATGAACATTACTTATAAGCCTAACTTCACTCTCAAATTCTGCCTTCGCTCTACTTGTAGTTATAACAAGTTTCTTAACTGCAACTATATCCCCAGTCTTCATAATACCCTGTTCATTCACAAATTACATTTGTGGAGGCCTAATGAGAAGTAAAATGAAGGAGATTAATGACACGGGAAGGATTATGAGCTAAAATTTGTTATAATTTATGCTTTGGTATTTATGGACAATTTAAATATTTGATGTATTTTTTTATTTATTAATTAGTAGTTAGGCAGGTTTAATTATTTTGGGCTCGTTTATGTTTTGGGCTTACTTTTTAAATTTATTGAATTTTATTTATTTCTAGGGTTTAGGTAGTATAAATAGTCTTTTAGGGTTATTTGTAATGTCCCGAATATGTATGTGGCTTATAAATACGATCTTATGTGATTAATAAAGGTTAATTTAGTGACCTAATCTATGTGTTATGTGATTTAATAAGTGTTGTTGTTTTGTATAAGAAAAATATTTTTTCCGAGAAAAGACGCTAAAATACTATTCATAAAACGCAGAAAATGGTTAGTATTTATACGGGTATAAATACGAAAAGTACTATTCATACGAAAATACTATTCATTTATATGAATGTCAAACTTAAAGATTAATTAGATTATTTGCTAATGAAGAAGAGAAAACCAAATTGGCTAGGAAGACCTTGGTTGATTAAATGAAGTGGAGAAAACCAAATTTGCTAGGTAAACCTCTTCACTTGATTGATTTTGAACCTAAAGACCATTTTACCCTAAGTCTTACATTTGCTATAAATAGATAAGATTGAGAATCATAAGAATACTTGTTAGTTGAGAGTAGGAAAGAAAAATCCAAGCTAAGTATGATAGAAGATCGAAGAGCTTGCATTTCAAGAGGTAATAAAATTATGTTATAATTTTAGTTTATGTTCTTGTGTTCTTGTGTTCTTGAATAGAATTCATGATATAGTGCATATGTAGGTTTATGATTTTGTTATTTGATGTTATTAAGTGGTAGAACATGGTGGCCTAGCTAATTAATGCTTGTGGCATCAAGTTTTACCAATTAGGTCAAAGATTTATAAAACAATGTTTGTGCAGTCCACTGTTTAATGATTTCTGTATATTTCTGTTGGGAATCAGCTTTGGGTTCCTAAATGAAAGTTATAGAGGGGAAAATTCTGATGAGAATGGACTCAAGAATCACCCAAAAATATTTTGTTATGAAAGAGTTATGGCTGTTTTAGTGAGCGAGGTTACTGCAAAAAATAAATCTGCTAATGAACAGTAAAAAGTGGGTTGTCCGGAACGTTTTGAGCTCAAGAATTTTGGGGTTCGTGCCACTTATACGGGTGGATAAACCATGTTATACATAGGTCGCTGTCCAAAGATGAGCCAATTCCGAGTTGATATGAATTAGTTATGTGTTAAATAAGTTTTGAAATCAGTTTTCGTAATAGTTAAAAATACGAAGTTAGATTCATGTTTAAAGGCTAGTTAAGGTGAACTAGAGTAAGAGTCATGTGATGACTAATTTGTATGTCGATCTCATAAATTATATAGGTTGAACAAGAGATGCAGAATTAGCGTAAACAGTAGAGACGAAATAGGCAAGTCTTCTAACTTGTATAAATGTTGTATGTATGCAAGTTTTGTATTCCCTATCTTGGGCAACTCGTCTTACTCTTACTTATATTCCGTGCAACGTGTTTATAAATTGTGGAATTTCATTTGCTATATGAAGTTTATTGTACGATATGAAATAATTTATGAAAATGAGTTATTTGTCATTTGATTCGGCTTAACTCGATTTGTAAGCTATTCCAGTCGGAATGTTTATTGTTAGAACTGAGTTAAAGTTGTTTGTGCAATCATTTGCTTTTTAACTGTTAGCATGTTAGTAATTGAGTTGAATGACTCCTTTGTATGGGCAGAGGTTTAATATGTGTTAGGAAACCAATCTAGCTCACTGATGAACCGTTAATATAGTGTTGTGGTATCGCCGAAACGGTACACAATGTGATATAGTTATGGCAGTGTTGATGAGACGGTGAACTAATTCATAATTTCTTAGGTGGGGAACCACTCAGTTCACTATATTGTTAATTTTATTGAAAACTCGTGTTGTGTTGTTCTTATATATATCTTAAGAATGTGATTCTTTTCGCATATGTATATCTATTAGACTTGTTGAGCTATTTTAAGCTTATTCTTGTAAATATTCTTTTAAATTTGCAGCTAAGGAAGTATTACCAGAAGAGTCTGGCAGTAAAGAAAAGGTTAAAGAAGAAATGCATTTTATTATTGTCTTCTTTTGTGATGTAAAGTTGTAATGACTTTGGTATATAAATAAAAGATTATTGTTGTGGGTTAATATTGTGTTATGCCCTTATGGAAGATGTGCGATCCAGGGATGAAGATGATGAATTTGATGTAATGTCTGTAATAGACTAGGTAAACTAATAGAATTATTGGTAGATGTTAAGAAAGATGATGTTTTGTACGCACAAGGTCCGCTGTGGAGAGGAGGCGGATTTTGGGGGTGCCACATTATTATTATAGAACAACTCTTATTATCAGATTTATGAAATATTGTGGCTGCTTATAGTCAATTTTATCTAACTTTGTGAATTCCTGTGATTGCAAAGTTATATAGATTCAATTCATGTGATTGTTTCTATTCGTTTTATCGTCTTTCACTGTGTCAGTTGGCATCAGAACTTGAGAGTTAGCCTACGACAAGGACGATTCTACTAATTAAGCAAGAGACAACCCACTCCGATATCAGTGTGAAGGAGAATGATGTCGATCGAAGTTACTTAGTCGCAGATTGCTAACAACCGTTTGTTCATCGTAGAAACTAGGTAAAACTAGTCGAATCTATCTTTTAATTTTCTGATCCAAAAAAAAAATTCAAATTCCAAGCCGTGTTAGGATTCCTCTAATTTGCTTCCATATTTGCCGTAAGTCCATAACAGAGGTATTGTGAATGGTTAATTGAAAAAATTACGATTTGGTTCCTTTAGTTTAGTTAGTTCTTCAATTTGAGTTCCTTAAGTTTAAGAATCTTTGTTTGGTGCTCCTATTGTTCTAAACATAACAGTCCTTGGAGATTTACTTTGGAAAAAGTCCCTTAATCTTGATATTGACAATGTCTAAAGCTACAAAGACAAGAATTAAACAATTATGGAATTATATTGACGTTCTTAAGAGTGAATGTGATTTGTTAGATTATGAGATTTATGTTTGTCATCGTAAAAACTTGTTGCCCCAATATAATGATCTTTTCGAGGAATTAGAGGAAGCACATTATAGACTATACAAGTTGAAACATCGGTATCAAGCTGAGAAAGAAGAGTAAGAAAAGAGCAACGAAAAGAGATTATTTTTCTAATTGATGAAGTTAGAAGTTGTTGCAAGAATATCATAACTAGCAGGGAAAATCTTCAAGAAAGTTGCAGCGCCATCAATCCTACTTCCCAGTCATGTGATTTGTCCGTTCTAATAGAGAGTGTGGAAGACACAAAGGAAGTGGTTGAAGACGTGGTTATAGTTGAAGACGAACCAAGCTTAAGAGTTGAGGAGGATCATGATTTGGAGTAATCGCGACATAAGGATATAGATATCGTGGACATTGAGATTAATCATGAGATAGTTCAAAATCCTATGTTCGACAATTTGAAAAATTTTGATTTTGTCATGCCTAATCATTCATTGCAGGTGCAGGTTAATATGAAGGCTTTGATTATTTCAGAATTATTTTCAAAATTTTTCTTTGAGAAACAACATCGTGAATACATGGTACAAAGAAGATTGCGAATGTCTAACGGTTGGTGCTTAATTACCTCATTTCAAAATTTGAGGTCGAATTTTCTCCAAGAAAAGGGGAATGACACGGGAAGGATTATGCGCTAAGATTCGTTATAATTTATGCTTTGGTATTTATGGACAATTTAAATATTTGATGTATTTTTTTATTTTTTATTTGTTAATTAATAATTAGGTAGGTTTAATTATTTTGAGTCCGTTTATGTTTTGGGCTTACTTTTTAAATTTATTGAATTTTATTTATTTCTAGGGTTTATGTAGTATAAATAGTCTTTTAGGGTTATTATTATGGAATAACTCTTATTGAAATATTGTGGCTGTTTATAGTCAATTTTATCCAACTTTGTGAATTCCTGTGATTGCAAAGTTACATAAGTTCAATTTCTATGATTGTTTATATTCTCTTTACCGTATTCTGCTGTGTCAATTAATTACCTTGTATACATCTCCGAAGCCTCCTCCTCCTACTTTGTATTCTTCACTAAACTTTTGTGTCGCTGCTTTCAAAGTTTTGTAATTGTAAATCATTGGCGCCTGCAGCTTGCTTATCCCTAATATATTACCTGTTACAAAGGAAAAGCTATTTTATCATAAATTTCAATTTTTTGTGCATAAAAATTCATGTTAGTTAACCATGGTTACCTCTCTCAGCTGCCTCTTGCTTTATTATTAATCGATAGCATAAAAGCATGGCAAGTATGAGCAAAAGAAGGCATAAACTACCAACTGCACCCCAAATGATGTCTGTCTTCCTCTTGATGGAACCTCCTGTGAAGTACAAAATCACTAATTATATGGTATTTTATATTAAAAAATAGAATAGAGAGAATAAATAAGTTCTTATTTAATTCATAATCAATGGCGGACCTCAGATAAGTACACTAAAAAATTTCTCTATCCTGAAAAATTAGTGCACCATGCTTATTTAAAATAGACGTATATAACACTTTTTAACTATGCTTTACACATCTTACAGGACAATTTTTTTTTGTAATTCAGTCATGTTTTGTGGGATGTGGGAGTGCCTCTTTATATGAAGTAGCTTTAATCAGCTCGTGAGAGCCTAATTCCATATCTAAATATGTACATGTAGATGCAGGAGATCAATAAGGTAAAGGTTTTACCTCGTTCAAGGTAGGCTCTGATATTAGTTGTCTGATTATCATAAAAAAAAGAGGTGTCTGAGTATCTCACAAAACAGCCAAGATCGAAAGAACTACCCCCCGCTAGAGGAGGACAACTCTGTATGTTGTTATACGCCACAGTCAAGCAATTTTGGCAACCACTCCGGCTTAATGTTTCGATACATTGTGCGATAGCATGCACTGTTACACCACCACCAAACACTTCT
Organism: Aralia elata; assembly: GCA_034770075.1. Classification (NCBI taxonomy): domain Eukaryota; kingdom Viridiplantae; phylum Streptophyta; class Magnoliopsida; order Apiales; family Araliaceae; genus Aralia; species Aralia elata. The sequence continues at coordinate 31,151,388 of CM068386.1, read as the reverse complement.
CTTTTTATCGCTGCAAAAAAACCATTTATCTTGGGTGTGGCAATTTTAAGATCCATTAACAACCCTTCCACCACTGCACTAAAATCAGTCGCCGGCGTTGATTTAGTAGTCTGATTGCTACATATATATGTCCCAGTATTGCTTGAAAGATCAGTAGCCACATTATCGTAGTTGAGATCCAGGTACCTTAAACAAAAAGAACTATAAGTAAGAAACTCTTTCGGGCCACTGATATGGCTGCTATGAACACCCTCTTTACCTTTTCACACGATGTTTCTAGCAAATTTATATAACCTCCCTTCTGCATATCATCGCTTTGTTAATTGCTCATAGGTTTTACCTAGCTAGACTCATATTTCTAACAAGTTTTGAAACTGCTACTATAGGTAGTACTAGAGGCAGTTATGCCAAATGCTACTACCTACATTTCACACTATAAGTTGGCTGCCACTATTTGAGTGTTTGGCAGCTACTTATTTTTTAACTTATCAGTTAGTTTTTAAGTCAAAAAAGTAAGTAACTATTTGTGACTTATTTTAAAATGACTTATAAGTCATTTAAAATAAGTTAGTTTGACCAAATGTAATGTCTATTTTACCCCTCTTTTTATTAATGTCCTTTTTAGTAATCTTTACATTATTTTAACTTATAAGTCATTATGAGTCGAACACCTTCATAACTTGTTTTAACTTAATTTCTGACTTATAAGTCAAATTGATGCCGAACACTTTTACTTATAAGTCACAACTTAAAATAACTTATAAATCAACTTATATTTTAACTTATAAGTCATTTAAAATAAGTCGTTCTCGAACAGGCTCTAAGAGTGTCAATTGTAAATCTTCCAAAAACTAAGTATGTATGTTTTTTTTATTTTAGATTTTTCCTTGAATCAACAATTCTTTAGTGTGTAAGTAATGATGACATAATAATGAAATTATGATGACAAAGACATTATCTCATTTTATATTATCATCAAAAGAAATAGAACTCTTTTGTAGAACTAAAGAAATTGACAAGTGTGAGTTTTTTTTAGGGGAACAGAGTATTATATTTTTTGATTGACATACAATGTATTTTATTGAATACCTGAAAGATCACATGAGTGACAAATTTAGAAGATATGGATAGGGCCACTATAAAGTTTTAGTACATTCCATCACTTAGGAGCATAAATTACAAAGTCTTCACCTTGCAATTCAAACAACAAAAACCATGTCTCATTCCTATTAATAAATTAGGATTAGGATCCCCTACAATACACCTTTCACCTAATTGTTTTTAATATATATTAACGACACAAATATTGCTTTTAGCGACGATTCTAACGACATAATTATTTGCGATGATTTTTATTATGTTATTTAATACAATATTTGTGTTGCTAAATGTGTATTACGAGTAATAGGTTTAAGATTTTCTCAATACACATGTAGTCACACAAATATTGCTTTTAACGACGGTACCAACGACACAATTATTTATGATAAATTTTTTTATTGTGTCGCTAAATGCAATATTAGTGTGGAGAGAAACTGAAAGATAAGTGGAATGAAAGTGATTCTAATCTAGGATGAAAGGATGAAAAAAATGTAATAGAGGATATCTTAATTTAATAAATTGACATCCACATACTTGTGATACAATTACTTCTAATGATTTTTATTGTGTCACTAAATGTGTATTGAAAGAAATTGGGTGAAAAGTGTAATTATGGGTTCTTAATTAGTAAAAGGGCTAAATACACTTATGTTACATCAAGTATCATCAAATTCATAATTCGGCTCCTAAAGTAATTGGACTTACAAATTGCTATACAAACTACCTAATTGCATGCAATGTCGACCCCAAAATATTTTTTTTTACAAAATTTAGCTGGAATACCCGACTCCGCTGGCAACTCGATTGGACCCGATTGATTTTATACGGTTTAACCGTATTCAGATACGGTTTGATTTCATCAAAAAAATTAAAGTATTCTAAATACAATAAACCCAAATTAAAATACTTCTAAATACAATTTACATTAATAATTTATGTTAGAATCTGCATGTTTAAATTTGATGATATGATATTGATAATGTATAATTGTTCATTAGTTTTTGTAAAGTCCTTAATATGAATATGATGTACAAGGACTTAGAATAGAAAGACCAAACTTGTTAGACTGATCTTATGAGCAGAATTGATCTATATATGATAGGATTAAATCAATCGTATAGTAATGTTAAGCAATCATAAAGCTACTATGTGGTTTGCTAGAGTTTATTAAAGATAGCAGAGTTAGCTATGCTATCATAGAATATCCAGAGCAAAATCGTAGAGTCTGCCAGAAGTTCGTAGAGTTAAGTCAAGGCCGCAGAATCTGTAGAAAGATCGTAGAGCCCTCTCAAGGATCGTAAAGTAAAGTGAAGATCATAGAGTTCGCTCTAAGATCGTATAGTGAAGAAAGATCGCAGAGTCTGCTCAAGGATCGTAGAGTGCTCATCGTACAGAGCCATTCGTAGAGCAAATCGTAGAGTGTCTATCTACTCGTAGAACAAGCAATCATAGAACATAAGGTGGAGTATAAGATCGTTGAGTAATTCGAGCCTTAAGCTCTACAACCATCATAAAACTCGATGTTCTGTCCAAGTCGTAGAACATGTCAGACCTGTCATAGGACTAACAAGAAGGAGCCTTATAGAGTGAAGATCTTAAAATGTTTGCCAATCATTCCTAATTCAAATAGAAGAGCAGATACTGTTGTGTCTAATCGCTATCTTGGAGATGGACACCACTCACAAGTGGTAGGTGAAACTGCAGTTTGATGTGACCAATCAGAGCCGAAAGCAAGCTAACATATTCACCTTAAAAGTCAACATTAAAAAACAACTAGGAGCGGAGCATTAAATGCACAATGGCAACTCTCTAACAGGAAGAACTTAACAAAGTCTATAAAAGGGCAAGGAGGTTCAAGTCAACAGTAACGAATCACCAAGCATAAAGCTGAATCTCTGCCAAAGTCAAAAGAGTTTTACTCTACCATTTGAGAACTACTTATTCAGCTACTAAGTCTTCAGAAGTTAAGCTTAAACGCATGTTAGTAGCACCTTAGACAACAACTTACAACTATGATTCATCTGGTCTTAGTGACTATTAACGCAAAGATCTGTCTGCTCACTAAATCACCGAACAACGATCCAAATCCTGTACAGAAAACTGATAAGCACACTGAGAAGCATGACGGTCGGGGCCGTCGGGGGAAAGCTCCAGTGTGAAAGTAAGTACAGGTTGGAAAACGATAACAATGGAGGCACATTAATTCTTTAGTACGTAAATTAGACAAAGAGTCGTTACCTGTACCCTAGATTATGGCCGTGTATTTATAGTTTATCCACACCGCTTTAATACGCCCGTCCCCGGGTAGGAATAGGACTCCTTATAACTGTAGATACCATATTTAGATAGGATTTAATCTCCTTAAAAATGAGAAGTCAAAGTCAACTTGGACTGTCCAACCTCTATAACGCCAAGTCGCCTATTCAAATATATTTCCATGTGGCGTGGGTCCCACCAAACCGTCCGGGCCCACAAAAGCATGCCCTAACATTGCCCCCCACTCTCTTATTATAAGAAACTTAAAATAAGAGAGTACAAAAACTACATAATCAGTACAATACGGATAATAAAGCTAAACCATCACCCCCTTGTCCCATGTGCCAACTCGGGGCTCACCATCATCAATATTAATCCGTAACTTGGGGGACGTGTAAAGTCAGCTTGTCATTTCAAAAGTTTCTTCCTTAGAAAAATCAACAGCCATTCCTCACTTTCTCATGACCCAGATTTTTCAAAAGTTCAAGCAGCACCCTCTCTCTTTACTACGACGATCTTCTTCTCCAACTACATTACTTCAAACCACAGTATTCACTGATAAAAATGTCAGGAAACAACACCATTCAACCTATCTCCTCCAATGTTCAACACTCCACCGAAATCATCCCTACCAACGCCGCCACTACTAAAATTGGCCTCTCAACCATGCCAAAAACCTAACCTATCGACAACGTCATCGTCGCCTCTACCCAAACAACCACCCATTCTTTTGCAATTGAAAAAACCCCAACACCCATATTGGTCAAGGCCGAAATCACAGAAATGAAAATCTGAGATCAAAATTCGTCGGAAAAAGCATATACACACATCAACACCCGATCGTCTGTGCAAAACCATTAAATATCCAACCTTTGCCAGCAATACTAGATCCCTAACACCTATGAACTTTAGGCCCCCCACCTTTTCGAACGGATGTATTGGCGCCCAAGGGGTGAAGGGGTCGTCATCGCTACCTACGCACTGAAATATGGGGTAAGGTTCCTCCTACATGAGTTCATTTCCTCTTTTCTCTATTTTATGGGAATCGGGTTCGCACAACTAGTGTTGAACTCGTACATCCACTTGATCTATTTTATTGCCTTCTGCTACGAATGTGGGGTAAACCTGTGCTACAATTGTAAGAAGTCAGGTCGCTATATCATAGAGTGCAATAAGTCCTTGCGAGAAGAGCTGAAAAAGGACAAGAATAAGTCATACCCAAAGAAAGAGTTCAAGGGCTATAAGAAGTTCTATAAGAAGGAGAAAGGTTTATAGCTGAAGGGTCGTGGAGTGACTCAAAGAATGATTCAAGCTCTAAGTCCAGCGAAGATGAAGGACCTCATGTAGCCAATCTCTGTTTGATGGCCATAGAAGCAGATGCTGAAAAAGCCATTTATCGTCAAGAAATTGACATCAATGATGTATTTGATTTTAACTCTCTTGATATAGATATTGATGATCTTAGAACTGCATTTCATGATATAACTATGGATCTGCATTAATACACGAAATGGTTCAGGGATTTATCAAAGGACCATTCTCTCCTTTAAGAGGAGAAAGAGAAAGCTCACGTAGAGTTGGAAACAGCTCTACGAAGTGCTGCCGCTTTTGCCAACCTTAAGGCTAAGAATGCGAGTTTGAGACAGATAACTAAACTAAGTGCACAGAGAGAGAGATAGAGAGTTAATTTTAACTTATAAGATAGAGGATCTGAAAAAGACAATCTCTACGTGGAATCATTCTTCTACGTCTATCGACTCCCTGATGGTCAGTCAGAAAGCAGTCTCTGATAGGTCAGGATTGGGATTTGGAGATTAGCCTTCAATTCCAAGTGTGGAAAAATCAATGGAGATTAATAATAACATTGCTTCTCTTTCTCATAAAGGCATTGTGTTTGTGAAATTCAAAGAGGCTGTTGAGCCTAGTATTCCCAGTTTTCCAATCTCTGTAGACCAAATTATTGTTCCAAAGAATAGTAGGTCACATACTGGTAGGCTAAAGTCTACGATCATGCCTCGAAGGGTCGCAGAGTCAGGTAAAACTAACTCTACGAACTAACCAGGTCTGAAATGTATAGTTGACTTCTACTCTACGAAAACATAAAATCGTAGAGTTATATGGAAGCAGAGGGAGTTTCAGTCCAGAAAAAAGGCTAGTAATGGATATTCTCCTCGTGTGTTTCTAATGAAAAGAAATTCATACACACACTCACACATGCATCATGTTAAATGCTATACTTATCATAACTATGGGCATGTAGCTGCATTGTGCTTTTATAATAATTATCATCCAGTATATTATTAACCCAAAGTCAAGCAGATTTAGGTCCCCAAGGGTTCTAACAAGGCAGGACCCAAGCAAGTTTGGGTACGAAAATAAAGGATGATTGTTTATGTAGGCACAGAGCTCCATTAACTACATTTGGTATCTCGATAGTGGATGCTCAAGGCATATGATTGGCAATAAAGGCTCTTCTGTCGAGCTTCAAGGAGAAAGATGGTCCAGCAGTTGTCTTTGGAAATAATAATTCTGGGAAGACTTGAGGTTATGGCTCAATTAGGAATGGAGTTGTATCGTTCAGTAAAGTTGCCTATGTTGATAGACTGAAGCACAATCTACTAAGCATCAATAATTTATTTGACAAAGGACATCAAGTCAACTTCTTTAACAACCAGTGTCAAGTTCGAGACCTGAAAACCAAGTTATTGAAGCTGACTGGATCTAGGGAAGACAACGTGTATGTGGTGAATCTTGTAGAGCTCACTTCCTCAAAAACAACTTGCTTTTTTGCTAAAGCCTCATAAGATGTTAGCTGTATGTGGCATCAGAGATTATTCCACTTAAAATTCAAAAGCATGTCAAAGCTTGTCTCTAAATATCTAGTCACAGGCTTGTCAAAGTTAAGTTTTGTTAAAGAAAAACCATGCAAGGCCTGTCAGCTAGGAAAACAAATAAGGAGCTCATTCAAAAGTAAGGCAGTCAAGTCTAATAATAGGCCCTTACAGTTACTTCATATAGATCTCTTTGGGCCTGTCCTAACTGCCAGCCTTGAAGGAAAAAGATACTCACTGGTGATAGTAGATGACTATACCAGATTCATATAGGTATTCTTCTTAAGCTCTAAGGATGAAACCATCTCTTATCTGATCAAATTCTTTAAGCTAGTTATGAATGAGAAAGGCGAACAAATCAAAGCAATAAAGAGTGAGCATATAAGGGAGTTCGGTTTTTCTGTGGTAGATCAGTTTTGTGAAGATAATGGTATCCATCATAATTTCTTAGCTCCAACAACTCCACAGCAAAATAGAGTAGCTGAGAGGAAGAACAAAACGTTGATAGAGGCATGGAGAACTCTTCTAGTAGCAGCCCGTCTCCCTGAATACTTTTGGCCTGAGGCTGACAACACTGTTTGCTATACTCAAAACAGATCTTCGATTCACTCTACGCTCAAGAACACGCCCTACGAGTTGTGGAGAGGAAGGAAGCCAAACATCAGTTACTTTTATGTTTTTGGTTATACGTGTTACATCCTCAACAATGTCAAGAAGTACCTGACGAAGTTCCAGCCTAAGTCAGACGAAGGGATATTCCTTGGATACTCTATGGAAAGTAAAGCTTATAAAATGTTCAATAAGAATACATTGAACATTTAATTTTTCATCCATATTACCTTCGATGAATCTGACTTAGGCGAACCAAAGAAAGTTGTATCATTCGACAAGATTGTAGAGCTGGACCCATTGATCGTAGAGTAGGAGAACCTTATGATCGCAGAAGCTGAAGCCGTAGAGCCAGACCCGACGATCATAGTGCCAGACCAAGAGATTGTAGAGCCTTTAGTTCCAGAAATGGAGACTTTACGAATCAATGAAGTTACTGATCATGAACTAGATCTTGAAGGACTCGGACAAGAAGGCACGAGGATAGATGTTCCAATTGGAAGAAAATGGGCAAGAGATCACACCCAAGACCTGATCATTGGGGATCCCAATGCAAGAGTCAGAACAAGATCGGCTACTCAAAATGAATGTTTCTTCCTAAGCTTTCTCTCTTAGATAGAGCCCAAAAAGATCGAATAAGCTATTGAAGATTCAAGCTAGATTAGAGCTATGCAAGAGGAGCTAAACCAGTTTGAAAGAACCAAAGTTTGGAGGCTAGTCCTAAGACCAAGAGATCATCCAGTCGTTGGCACCAAATGGGTATTCAGAAACAAGATGGATGAAGCTGGTGTGATTATAAGGAACAAAGCTAGATTGGTGGCCAAAGAATATTCGCAGGAAGAAGAGATTGACTATGATGAGACCTTTGCTCCTATTGGCAGATTGGAAGCCATCAGAATGTTCCTAGCTTATGCAACCCACATGAAGTTCAAAGTTTTTAAAATGGATGTCAAGAGTGCATTTCTGAATGGAGAACTTTAAGAAGAGGTTTATGTAGAACAATCTTTAGGTTTTGTTAATCCAAATCTTTCAAATTATGTCTATAGATTAGATAAAGCTTTATATGGTTTAAAACAAGTACCTAGGGCATGGTATGAAACACTTACTAATTTCCTAATTGAAAATGGATTCACTAGAGGTATGGTAGACACTACATTGTCCCTTAGGAAGCACAAAGATAAAATTCTAGCAGTTCAAATCTATGTAGATGATATTATCTTTGGCTCTACTGATGAAAAGTTATATGGGAGATTTACCAAGTTAATGTAGAGTAAATTTGAGATGAGCAAGATGAGTGAGCTGAACTTCTTCTTCGGACTTCAAGTGAAGCAGACTGATGAAGGAATCTTCATCAACCAAGCCAAGTACATCAAAGATTTACTTAAGAAGTATGACATGGAATCAACCACTCCCATGAAGATTCCAATGGCCTCTACAACCAAACCTGACAAGGATGAATCTGGTCAAAGTATTAATATAACTCAATACAGAGGTATGATAGGATCTCTCCTATACTTAACTGCAAGTAGGCCATATATTATGTTCTCCACTTATATTTGTGCTAAATTTTAGGTTAATCCTAAGGAATCTCATTTAGTTGCTATAAAAAGAATTTTCAGATACCTCAAGGGTACTCTATTTTTGGGACTTTGGTATCCCAGGGAGTCTCCCTTTGATCTAATAGGGTTTTCAGATGCAGATTTTGCAGGATGCAAGATTGACAGGAAAGCACTAGTGGTACATGTCAACTGCGCGTTAGGGAATAGTCTTATCTCATGGTTTAGTAAGAAGCATAACTCAGTGTCAACTTTAACTGCAGAAGCTAAGTACATTGCTGCTGGTAACTGTTGTGCTCAAATTTTATGGATGAAGAATCAGTTGGTTGACTATGAGTTTGAGTTTAAATCTATTCCTGTATTTTGTGATAGTACCAGTGCTATATCTATTACCGATAATCTTGTCATGCATTCTAGGACTAAACATATAGACATTAGATATCATTTTATTAGAGATCATGTGCAAAATAGAAAGATATCATTACACTTTATTCCAACTGAAAATCAACTTGCTGATGTGTTCACCAAACTCTTAGACGAATCTAGGTTTAATAAGTTAATTAGTGAGTTAGGAATGCTGAATTTGCACCCTTAGTATTATGCCTTGGAAGTTACTAACAGTGCAGGAAAAGATCATAGAACTGTCTAATAAGAGACGCGTTCATAGAGCTATCCATGGTATGTTGAGTGTTCACTATACGAAAAGAGGCTCGTAGAATGAAAGTTGTTCACAGAGTGGTTCGTTGAGTGAAGGACTTTATAGAGTGGATCGTTGAGCAGAGAGTTAGCGTAGAGTTAAAAATGCTTTTCAAAAGTTTACTTTACATTACCCATCCAGTTGTAGAGCTATAAAGCGATTATTAATAGCGCGTGGTCTTCACAACTAAGAAAAGCGAGTAAGAAGGAGAAGTTACTGCGCTATAACTGTGAATAGCAAAAATGAAGCGACGTGCAATCAATCATTGCTCAACACGTATCCCACTCAACCAAAACAGAGGAAAGTGATATAAAGTCTTTTCAAATTTTTTATCTGACCTTTACTATTCATTTTGCAATCTGAGATCTAAGCTTTCAAACTTTCAAAACTCTTTCTAACTTTCGAGCCCTAGTTTTTCAAAGTTTAGAAAACTCAAACACTTTCGTGTAGTTTTTCAGTTCAAATCTCAAAGAAGATAGCTAGTTATCAAGTAGTCACCGATAACCAGCTATGCTTCGATAAGTTTGGAGAAGTAGAGAAGAAATTTAGAGATGTTCTTATGTTGGTTCAGAAGACTAGTTTCTTTGAGGTTCTGGATACCAGCATAAAGATCTACACCAAATTGGTAGAGGAGTTCTACCTTAATACTATCTGTGTTGATGGTGTTCTTACTTTAAACGTGAAGGGTTTCACTCTAAGGATTGAAGTAACAGAGTTAAACCATCATCCGGGGTTCGTGAATCAAGGAATCACTTCCTTTAATGATGTTGATATGAACGAGGGGCTAGAGCTCATGTGTTACAAAAACAACCTAGAGCTTAAAGGAATCAAGAAGAAGGAATTCCCCCAACAATACGAATTTTTTGTAGATACGGTGGAAAAGTGTATTTTGTGCAAGGATTCTACTCACGATTTTCTTAGTGAGCTGCAGTTGAAGATTATGACTGTAATTGTCATGATGATGTAGATAATTTTTGGCACCATCCTTATGGATTGGATCGCCAAATGGGTAAATGATGCTGAAAAGAAGAAAGTCGTAGGCAAGCCAGCGCTAAAGATATTCTATGGGCGGTTGATTATCATCGTCCTGAAGAAAAGTATGAAAAAACTTATTGGGGATATAGAAGGTGAAACACTAAATGTCAATAAGAAGATCACCCCAAAGCTGTTCGAGAACTGGAAGAAAAACCCAGTTGAGATTCTTTGGTCAAGGCTTTCTGAAAGTAGTGAAAGAACCATCAATAAAGTTTAGAAGCCTGCCAAGACCAAGGCAAAGAAGAAGGTTGCTGCTATTAAGGAATAAGGCCTCTCAGCGGTCTGCTGCCCCTCAAACGTTTGAAGCTTTGGCTTCCATAACAGAACAACCTCCTCCTCTGAAGAAGAAGGTAAAAGAAAGAAAAGATACTCCCAAGGACTCTCAAGACACCTCTTCTGGTCCTGAGATGAGGGAAAAGGAGACAACAGTCTCATTCCCCGAGCTAGTGAAGAAGTGCTTAAGAGGCAATAGCCAAGAAGACATCAGTAACTCCTCTTCCCAAGCCTATTGAAGAAACTACTGAAGGAGAGCCGATCGTAGAGAAGCTTTACTTTCCGATTGTAGAACCTCAAGCAACTGATGAAAAAATGATGGCTGAGACGGCTGATAAGCCTGAGCCACCTATTGGTGATGAGACGACTATGACGGCTGATGCACCGGAGCCACTAGAAGTTGATACTGATTTGGTTGTGAAGGTTACAAATCCTGGGCTAAAGAAGAAGAAATTGATAAAGATGGTAGAGAAGAAGAAAACCCCAAAGGTAGCTCAATCAACTAAGGTTATCTTTGAGGGGAGGGAGTGATGAGTGTGTTTTATACACACAATTTGGGTACTTTTGGCCTTGATAATTTGCAAGTCTTTAGGTATTTTATATGGTTTTTATGTATTTTTATCTTATTTCTACATAAATTAGTTTTTAGTTACTTTTACATGTTTTATGTTGCTTTGATGCATTTTTATTATGTTTGTAGGAATTGAAATAAAAACCGCTCGGATCGTTGTTTGTATTGACTCAATGCCCGTGCTTAGATATCCGTGCCCGAATGATAACACGGTGAAAATTTATGTTTGGCGATGCTCGGGGCTTAATTTGATGACATTTGGAAGTTGGGTGTGCACGGCGTGCGGCGTCGACCAAGCCGCGAGCACGGCGTGCGGCAGACGGGGCGCTAGCGTGCGGCCCAGGCGCTGGGCGCGGGCGCATGGGCGCGACGTGCGTGCGCGCGCTGGGCGTGAGGGCGTGTGCGGGCGTGTGCGGCGGGCGCGGGCGCTGGGCGCTCGGCAGCCTCGGCGTTGGGCGCGCGCGCGCGCGCGGGGCTCGGCGAGCTCGGCAGCACTCGGCAGTTGGGCGTGTGGCCAGCGTGCGGCCCAGGCATTGGGCGCGGGCGCGCGCGCTGGCGTGCGGGCGCGCTGGCGTGCGGGCGCGCTGGCGTGCGGGCGCGCTGGCGTGCGGGCGCGCGGCGCGCTGGCGTGCGGGCGCGCGGCGCGCTGGCGTGCGGGCGCGCGGCGCGCTGGCGTGCGGGCGCGCGGCGCGGGCGTGGGCGTGCGGCCAGCGAGCGGCCCAGGCGCTGGGCGCGGGCGCGCGCACTGGCGTGCGGGCGCGGGCGTGCGGCCAGCGTGCGGCCCAGGCGCTGGGCGCGAGCGCGTGCGCTGGCATGCGGGCGCGCGGCGCCGTGCTGAGTGCGATCTGACACAGCTATAGTGCGATCTGAGCTCCATTTTTTCCGATTTTGGCTAGGGTTTCTTGATGGAGGCTATATATAATCTCTTCTAAGCTACATATCAGACATCTACAGAGAGGGAGGCTACAAAATACATCAACCAACAGTGTTCAAGGCTGCAAAACAAGCTGAATCAAGCCACAAGCCAAGGAACTCAGTCAACAAGAATTGCAAAACCAAGGAAGAAAGCTGGAAATCAACAGCAACCCAAGGAACAACAGCTGAACAACTTCAAAAGTGGTTTCATTTCTAGATTTCTATCTCCTTTGTAATTCGAATTTGACAATGTATCAATTGAAAATGATGTTTATTGTAGCTATCATGAACTAACCTTCTATTCTAAGATTGCAATGGAACCCAACACTTAAATTGAATTGAATTCTCTCTCTATTGATTTTAGTTATGCATTTGTGAATTGATTGTCATAACCTTTGCTTTCTAGATTAATTGCTTGGCCCGTAATTACCTTGGGAACCTATATGAACTTGACGAACGGATTATAGGTTAAGACCTAGTTATGGTAACATGCGAGAGTATAGATTGTTGTGGGTTATTAATCGGATTAAGTGACGTGTGTCTTATTAATTATCTGCAAAAATAGGTATCTTGATAGTAGTTGGGATAGATATATACCTAATTACCGCATGCAACCAATTGAGAATCTAGTCTTAATGACTTCCGAGGTGAAAGTTGGTAATTGAAGGGAGGATTAATTAGATTTGGTGACACGTGTCTATTAATCATTCCTGAAATTAGTCTCTTGATAGTGCATAGGATAGACATATACCTATGCACCGCTTAGGAAGATTCGTGATTGACCATCGACAGAGGCTCTTATGTAGTTTTGATTTCTTGGTTGTCAATTCGTATGCTATAACTGATTGAAAAGAGAGAGTTAGGAGATTCAAATGACGTGTTGGGGAAAATTGTAATCTTAGACCTTTCTATCTTGATATTTTACCGCATTTTACTCATTACTCGACTTGTGAACTCAACAATCAACAAACAATCAAACCTTCATCGTTTAAATTAGATCAAATTCATATACGATTGGTACTTGGTTATTATTTGTCACAATTCCCTGTGGGTTCGACTCTTATCTTATCATATATTACTTGTGGGCCGTGTATACTTGCACGTGTGTGTTTATCGATTGCGAAATCGACCAACAAGTTTTTGGCGCCGTTGCCGGGGAATTGTCTACTAATAATTATACCAATATCAATTTCAATCAACTTGGTCTCTTTTTAGACTTGTATATAATTTTCATTTTGTTTTGTAGGTATTCTTGATTTGTATGCCACGCTCACGTGGTCTTGAGTTAATTCCTTACGATCCCGAGATCGAGAGAAATATTCGACGACTACGTAGAGAACGAGTTCAGGGTATACCTAATCAAAATACCATGGCTGAGGAGGAGCCTAAATCCTTGAGGGAGTACGCCATGCCTCTTGTCACAGACTTGCACTCAAGCATTTCCAGGCCAGCTATTGAGGCCACTCACTTTGAAATTAAGCCAGGCACCATCCAAATGGTCCAAAATTGTTTGCAGTTTGGTGGGTTGCCCAATGACGACCCAAATGCTCATTTGGTGAGTTTTCTGGAAATTTGTGACACATTCAAGTACACTCAAGTGACTGATGATGCAATTAGACTCCGACTATTTCCTTTCACGCTCCGTGACAAGGCAAAGAGTTGGTTGCATTCGCTTCCATCGGGATCAATTACTAAATGGGACGATTTAGCCCAGAAATTTTTGGCAAAGTTCTTCCCACCCGCGAAAACTGCAAGATTGAGGAATGACATCACTTCGTTTGTTTAATATGATTCCGAGTCCTTGTATGAGGCTTGGGAAAAGTTCAAAGATCTAATTAGGAGATGTCCACACCATGGTTTGCCTCAATGGTTGCAAGTTGAGATTTTTTATAACGGGTTGACCAATGCCACTCGGTCAAGTGTCGACGCAGCTGCAGGTGGTAGTTTAATGGGAAAGAATTTTGCGGAAGCTTACAAACTATTGGAAACCATGGCTGCTAATATTTATCAATGGCCTTTGGAAAGGAAAATGCCACAAAAGGCAGCAGGAAAATTTGAGGTGGATCCTCTCACTTCAATAACCGCACAGCTAGCCGCGCTCACAAAGGAAGTGAAAAATTTAGGAACTCAATCTGTGCAGAGCATTTCTGAAACCTGTGAGTTGTGTGTTGGAAATCATCCTACCGAGCAATGTGCCATCAATGCAGAATCCGTACAGTTTGTTGGTAATTACAATAGACAGCAAAACAACCCCCACTCAAATCACTACAATCCTGGATGGAAAAATCACCCAAATTTCTTATGGAGCAACAAAAATAATACCCAAACCCAATATTCAGCTCCTAGGCATCAATATCCCCCAGGATTTCAAAATCAAACTCAATCACACCATCAACCCCAATCACACCAACAAGCCTCAAACCCACCTTTGCCACAACAGGAGAAAAAGCCTAGTAGGGATAATTTATTGGCTCAATTGGTTGCACAACATAGCGCTTCGATACGGAATATAGAGCTTCAGCTTGGGCAAATAGCTAGTGCCATGAATATCCGTCCCCCTGGTGCCTTACCTAGTGACACTGAAGTTAATCCGAAAAGAGATGGTAAGGAGCATTGCAAGGCTGTGACTTTGAGAAGTGGGAAAGAGCTACTGGAAGTTGTGAATGAGGTTCCAGCTGAAGCAGTGGTTGAGGATGTGAATGGGGAGAAAGAGGAAGAAAAGAGAAAAGAAATAGAAAAGAAGGAAAAGGAGCCAGTGCCAAAACCAGTGGGGAGCAAGCAAGGCCCTATGTATCCACCATGCCCGTTTCCACAACGTCAGCAGAAGATAAAGTTGGATAAGCAATTCTCTAAGTTCTTGGAATTTTTCAAGAAATTGCACATAAATATACCATTCGCTGAGGCATTGGAACAAATGCCTAGTTATGTGAAGTTCATGAAAGAAATCTTGTCAAGAAAGAGAAGGCTTGAGGAGTTTGAGATGGTGGCGCTAACCGAAGAATGTAGTGCTGTGTTACAAAGGAAGTTACCACCAAAGTTGAAAGATCCGGGGAGTTTCACAATTCCTTGTACAATTGGTAACCAATTCTTTGGCAAGGCCCTATGTGATTTGGGGGTAAACATCAATTTAATGCCACTCTCAATTTATCAACAGCTGGGATTAAGTGAAGCAAAACCTACAAATGTTACATTGCAAGTTGCGGATAGGTCTCTCACATAACTAAGAGGCATAGTAGAAGATGTGCTTGTCAAGGTGGACAAGTTTATTTTTCCAGCAAATTTCATTGTCCTTGATTTTGAAGAAGACAGGGAGATACCTATCATCCTTGGGCGACCATTCTTAGCCATAGGCAGAACTTTGATTGATGTGCAAAAAGGAGAGCTAACCATGCATGTCCAAGACCAAGAGGTAACTTTTAATGTTTTTAAGGCAATGAAATTTCCTAATGTGCAGGATGAATGCTTCAAGATAGACTTGATTGATGAGGCGGTGGAAGAGGTGTTCACAGCAAACTATGAAGTTGACCCGTTTGAAGAATTGCTGGGAGAATCACTTGAGAGTGAACCTCTTTTTCCTAATGAGATGGTAAATGTGCTGAATGTTCCCCCACGTTTTATCAAGTTTAAGCAACAATTTGAACCGTTAGATAGACCAAGCAGCTCTAGTACCATTGCAAAATCCTCTTGGGAGGAGCCACCTACTTTGGAGCTCAAACCATTGCCAATCCACTTGAGGTATGCTTATTTGGGTAATGCTAGTACTTTGCCTGTTATTGTGTCTGCTTCACTTGATGATGTGCAGGAAAACAAATTGCTAAGAGTGCTACGGGAGTACAAAACAGCCCTAGGTTGGTCCATTGCCGACATCAAGGGAATTAGCCCCGCTTTTTGTATGCACAAGATCATATTGGAAGATGAGGCCAAACCTGTGGTTGAGCATCAGCGTAGATTGAACCCCGTCATGAAGGAGGTGGTCAAGAAGGAAATTATCAAATTGCTCGATGCCGGCATCATCTATCCCATTTCAGACAGTCCATGGGTCAGTCCAGTGCAATGTGTTCCAAAGAAGGGAGGCATGACAGTGGTGTCTAATGAAAATAATGAGTTGATCCCAACTAGAACTGTCACCGGATGGAGAGTTTGCATGGATTACAGAAGGTTGAACAAGACTACGTGCAAGGATCATTTCCCGCTTCCATTCATTGATCAAATGCTAGATAGGTTGGCGGGACATGAATTCTATTGTCTCTTGGATGGATATTCGGGCTACAACCAAATTGCCATTGCCCCCGAAGATCAAGAGAAAATGACATTCACTTGCCCATATGGGACATTTGCCTTCAGAAGAATGTCATTTGGGCTATGCAACGCACCCGCTACCTTCCAAAGATGTATGATGGCTATATTCTCTGATATGGTTGAGCAAGGATTGGAGGTTTTCATGGATGATTTTTCGGTTTTTGGAGATTCATTCGACTTATGCCTTGAAAACCTTGTGAAAGTGCTGAAACGATGTGTTGAAACAAATTTGGTGCTGAATTGGGAAAAATGCCACTTCATGGTGCAAGAAGGCATTATTTTGGGACATAGAGTATCTTCAAAGGGGCTGAGGTTGATAAGGCCAAGATTGAGACCATTGAGAAAAACTCCTCCACCAACCAACGTCAAGGGCATTCGTAGCTTCCTTGGTCATGCAGGATTTTATAGGCGGTTTATTAAGGATTTCTCAAAAATTACAAAACCGTTGTGTAGTCTCCTTGAGAAAGACACTCCATTTGTCTTCGATCATGCATGTTTAGAGGCTTTTGAGTTACTAAGGAAGAAGCTTGTAAGTGCCCCTATTATCATGGCCCCGGATTGGAATCTTCCGTTTGAATTGATGTGCGACGCTAGCGACTTTGCAATTGGTGCTGTATTGGGCCATCGCAAGGACAAGGTTTTTCATGTGATTTATTATGCTAGCAAGACACTAACTGGAGCACAACTTAATTATACAACAACGGAGAAGGAATTGCTTGCTATCGTGTATGCCTTTGACAAATTTCGTGCCTATCTCATTGGCACCAAGGTCATTGTGTACACGGACCATTCAGCCATAAAGTATTTAATAGCAAAGAAGGACGCAAAGCCACGCTTGATTCGATGGGTTTTATTGCTTCAAGAATTTGATCTCGAGATTCGAGATAAGAAGGGAACCGAGAATCAAGTGGCGGATCACTTGTCAAGGCTGGAAAATGCAGACCGTGAGGTGGGAGATGATGTCATGATTAATGAATCTTTTCCCGATGAGCAACTTTTTGCCATCACACATTAGGTGCCATGGTATGCTGACTATGTTAATTATGTGGTGAGCCATGTCCTACCACCCGAGCTGAGCTATCAACAAAAAAGGAAGTTCCTGCACGATGTGAAGCATTATTTTTGGGATGAACCTTTTCTGTTTAAGCAATGTGCTGACCAACTGATCCGAAAGTGCGTACCTCAATCTGAGATGGAAAGTATTTTGCAACAATGTCATGCCTCAGCTTTTGGAGGACACTATGGCGGAGAGAGAACAGCGGCGAAGGTGCTTCAGTCGGGATTTTATTGGTCAACGCTATTCAAAGATGCCCATGTGTTTGTGCTGAAATGTGATCGATGTCAAAGAGTAGGGAACATTTCCAGGCGTCATGAGATGCCACTAACCACAATCCTGGAGGTTGAGATATTTGACGTTTGGGGTATTGACTTTATGGGTCCGTTTCCGTCTTCGTTCAATAATTTTTATATCCTTGTGGCTGTAGATTACGTGTCAAAATGGGTTGAAGCAGCCGCGACACCCACCAATGATGCCAAGGTTGTGCTGAAGTTCCTTCGAAAAAATGTTTTCACAAGATTCGGAACCCCGCGTGCAATAATTAGCGATGAAGGGTCGCACTTTTGTAACAAGAACTTTAATGCCCTTCTTGCTAAATATGGGGTAACCCATAAAATTGCCACGACCTATCATCCTCAAACAAGTGGTCAGGTGGAGGTATCCAATAGAGAGGTGAAAAGGATTTTAGAGAAGGTGGTGAACCCGAATAGAAAGGACTGGTCATTGAAGCTTGATGACGCCTTATGGGCGTATAGGACGGCATACAAAACTCCTATCGGGATGTCACCATATCAGCTTGTGTATGGGAAAGCATGTCACCTACCGGTGGAACTTGAACATAGTGCTTATTGGGCCATCCGGAGGCTAAACTTTGATTTAAATATTGCGGGAGAGAAACGCCTCTTGCAACTCAATGAGATGGACGAGTTCCGTCTCCAGTCATATGAGAATGCAAAGCTCTACAAGGAAAAAGTCAAGAGGTGGCACGACAAGAAGATAATGGATCGAAAGTTTGAGGTTGGACAACCCGTCTTACTTTATAACTCTCGGTTGAAGCTATTTCCCGGTAAACTCAAATCAAGATGGTCAGGGCCATTTTATATCAATCATGTTTTTCCGTATGGTGCAATTGAACTGCGGGATGATACGACAAACCAATTATTTAAGGTGAACGGACAAAGAATTAAGCACTATTGGGGTGGCGACATTGAACGCCAAAATACCTCAATTAGTCTCGTCGATCCGGAATGATTGGGGAAGAGTCAGGCTGAAGACTTTAAATCAAGCGCTAGAGGGGAGGCAACCCAATGTTTAGATTTAATTCATGAGTTGTTGTAAAAAAAAAAAAATTGGTTTAAGGATGATCTTTAGCATTAATTGTTTCTAATTTTGTTAATTTTGTTGCTACATGTAGGTATTTGTATCCAATTTTGGCAATTGAGCGAAGCGTGTCAGCGAAACGCCGACAGCACGCCAACAGCCCAGTCAGGCAGTAGGCGCGGGCGCAGTAGGTGCCGCGCGGGGGCGCGCACCCCAGACGCAACACATGAGCGCTGGCACTCGGCGTTGGCTTGGGCGCTGGCAGGCGGCAGGCGCGGGCGCGGCGGGCGCGCGCGGAGCGCGCGCAGCAGGCGCTGGGGCGCAGCGGGCACATGCGAGCGCAGCAGGCGGGCGGATGAGAAGCAAATGGCACGCGGGCTGGGCGCCCAGCAGGCGCGCGCGGGCGCGCCCCTGGCTGTGCGGCCGCACCAGGCAGTTGGGTCATGCACTTTTAAAGGTTCATTTTGCTCATTGGTTCCCACCCATTCTTATATCTCTTTCCTCCAACTCTTTAGCCAACTTGCATGCTTTGTTCCCAAACTAAAATTCGTGCATCATTGCTTCAAATTGGCATCCAATCACGACAATCCATCATCAATTTCATCTTCTAACTTGGATTTCATCAAGAATTTGAAGGTTTTTGAAAAATTTCCATGGCTTTTCAAATGTTTTCCAAGTAAAGGTAACTAAGGGCTTTAAATTGCAAATTTTCTTGCTTGGGTGCTGTGTTTTGGTGGTTTTTTTTAGCAGGTACATAGCTAGCTCCCATTGCAAGGCTTTGTGGAGGGTTGGGCTTGCTATCCATTGCACTTACAACTGTGATTCTAAAGAGTGCATACCACCTGTTCGATCATTTGTCTGAGAGGGAATTCTTGGCTTTTTCGGGTAATTTGCTTGAAGCTTTTTCTGGTATGGCTCCCAAACGTCAACGTGCTGAATCTTCATCGTCCAAACCAACCAAAGCATATGACAAGAAAAAGTTCGTTAGTGCGGAGGCATCCGAGCGTTACCATACTATCATGGCAACCAAAACATTAATTCCTGAGCGGGGTATTCTTCCACACGAAACTAATGAATTCGGCATTGCTAACATAATTGAGGAAAGGGGATGGCAGACTTTCGCCGCACAACCCGAGCCTACATGTATATCAATCGTCCGAGAGTTTTATGCTAATGCCATGGAGGCTGACGATTATGTAGTTATGGTTCGGGGCAAAATGGTGTCTTTTGGCAAGTGAAGCATTGAAGATTATTATAAACTTCCTAGAGGCCATGGCACAGATGAGCTCACTAGGTTGGGAGCCGAAAAGCCTGATTGGAATGAAATTATTGCAACCTTATGTAAGCCAGGCGCCCGGTGGACAATGAAAGGGGAAGAGCCACTGCATCTACGACAGAGTGATTTAAGCAAGTATGGGAAGGCTTGGTTATACTTCATTAACGCTAAGCTTTGGCCAACCACCCATGCAACACAAGTGATTCCGATGCGGGCACTGATCTTATTTACCTTGGTTACGGGGCGTAGCATCAACGTGGGTAGACTGATTCGCAATTCCATAGTGCAAAATGCTAAAGGAAAGTCTACAGGTGGATTGCCACACCCATCACTGATTTGTGGTTTATGCAAGTTGGCAAAGGTCAAGTGGAACACCAATGAGATACTTCACCCCCCCTTGACGCCCATTGACAGCCTCGCTATGCGCCATTATAAAGTCTGGAGGGGTGGGGTGCCGGAAGAACATGGAGCTGGATACTTACCTTTGCTGCATCCTCAAGACACTGAGGAAGATGAGGCCAACCCACCACTTAACATCGAGCACCCTGAGCCATATAACTCTTCAGTTGACTTACTTATTGCTGAGATGCGTGAGCTTCGGCGCGAAAATCAGGAGATGAGGGCTGAAATGCAGCGGAATGCACAAGAAAGAGAAAAGGAAGCCCGGGAGAGGGAACGTGAACATAGGCGCATGTCTAGGCGCATTAATCATTCGATTCAACAGGTCAATTCATTGTGTAATTATACTTCCAATTTTTATAATGCTACCACACATGTGATCAACAACAACGGTTTCAATACCGGGCCCCTTGCAGTCCAATTCCCAACGACACCTATGTTCTCGGAGTATGACCTTGATTCGAGTGATGATGCAACTGGAGGCAACCACGCAAATAGCAACAATGCGGATGGTGTTGCTTGATTACCCTCAGTGACGTTTTCTATTTTAATTCTGTCTATTATAAACATCGAGGACTATGTTTATTTTAAGTTTGGGGGTGGTAGTATAATGTAGTTATTTTGTTTCGTCTAAGTCGTGTCATGCTACAAGAACGGCCAATGATATTCTGCTGGTTATTGTGTTTTCATCTAAAGTAAGGCTTGAGCATGTTTAGTTACTTCTTAACATTTTGGCTAACCACTCTACTCTTGTTATTTCAGCTCCTCTTGTACACAGTGTACTTGTTTAGTTAGTTAGTATTGAGAAATCTCATTTACTTAAATGCTTGGGAGATTATACTTGAAATGTACTGAACTCACGTCTGCAACCTTTTATGCTTAATTTAGACTTTCATATAAGTTTGGAAAAAAAAACTATTATTGGTTGACCAAGTTTAATTACGTGGCCATTGCTACTCGAGTTAATAGATCCTCAGGGGTGTTTTTACACCTAATGCCCTAAAGCCATCTGGCTTGGGAGACATTGATCAAACACTCGTTACATGGATAGCTCTGAATAGCCTAATGTGATTAGACATTGCACGGTCATGCAATTAGTTAAGGTGAGACGGAGCGTAAACTGCACTCACCAGTGTGATTACTCATTACTGCAATAATCCCGTGGGAACCCCCCTTCTTCTATGGTCGTCTTGTTTGGTATTTATCAAGGTAATGATGAGTTTGTAGATTTATAGTATAATCCCTCATATATTGAGTTCATGCGTTAGCTCTTTCCTAACTCGCTTAAATAGATAGCACACTCACACACACACATTGCTGAGATCTTGAGTAGCCGTGAGTTTAGAAATTTTGTTAAGTTGTAACTTTACGTTGTTCTTGGGCCCCTTTTGATCTTTTTCCTTTGAGGCCAATGCTTGGAGTCGTTCTCTTCTAATTCAGTTGTTGTTTGTGTTTATTCTAATAAATTAGTATATCTCTATTTACTTGAGGACAAGCAAAGATTTAAGTTTGGGGGTATTTGATGAATGTGTTTTATACACACAATTTGGGTACTTTAGCCTTGATAATTTGCAAGTCTTTAGGTATTTTATATGGTTTTTATGTATTTTTATCTTATTTCTACATAAATTAGTTTTTAGTTACTTTTACATGTTTTATGTTGCTTTGATGCATTTTTATTATGTTTGTAGGAATTGAAATAAAAACCGCTCGGATCGTTGTTTGTATTGACTCAATGCCCGTACTTAGATATTCGTGCCCGAATGATAACACGGTGAAAATTTATGTTTGGCGATGCTCGGGGCTTAATTTGATAACATTTGGAAGTTGGGCGTGCACGGCGTTGGAAAGCGTGCACGGCGTGCAGCGTCGACCAAGCCGCGGGCACAGCGTGCGGCAGACGGGGCGCCAGCGTGCGGCCCAGGCGCTGGGCGCGGCGAGCGGGCGGGCGCTGGGCGTGCGGGCGTGTGCGGGCGTGTGCGGCGGGCGCGGACGCTGGGCGCTCGACAGCCTCGGCAGCCTCGGCGTTGGGCGCGCGCGCGCGCGGGGCTCGGCGGGCTCGACAGCACTCGGCAGTTGGGCGTGTGGCCAGCGTGCGGCCCAGGCGCTGGGCGCAGGGGCGCGCTGGCGTGCGGGCGCGCGGAGCGGGCGTGCGGGGCAGCAGGCGTGGGCGTGCGACCAGCGTGCGGCCCAGGCGCTGGGCGCGGGCGCGCGCGCTGGCGTGCAGGCGAGGGCGTGCGGCCAACGTGCGGCCAACGTGCGGCCAACGTGCGGCCCAGTCGCTGGGCGAGGGCGCGCATGCTGGCGTGCGGGCGCGGGCGTGCGGCCAACATGCGGCCCAGACGCTGGGCGCGGGCGCGCGCGCTGGCGTGCGGGCGCGCGGCGCGCCGTGCTGGAGTGCGATCTGACACAGCTATAGTGCGATTTGAGCTCCATTTTTTTCTCCGATTTTGGCTAGGGTTTCTTGATGGAGGCTATATATAATCTCTTCTAAGCTACATATCAGACATCTAGAGAGAGGGAGGCTACAAAATACATCAACCAACAGTGTTCAAGGCTGCAAAACAAGCTGAATCAAGCCACAAGCCAAGGAACTCAGTCAACAAGAATTGCAAAAACCAAGGAAGAAAGCTGGGGAAATCAACAGCAACCCAAGGAACAACAGCTGAACAACTTCATAAAGTGGTTTCATTTCTAGATTTCTATCTCCTTTGTAATTCGAAATTTGACAATGTATCAATTGAAAATGTGTTTATTGTAGCTATCATGAACTAAACCTTCTATTCTAAGATTGCAATGGAATCCCAACACTTAAATTGAATTGAATTCTCTCTCTATTGATTTTAGTTATGCATTTGTGAATTGATTGTCATAACCTTTGCTTTCTAGATTAATTGCTTGGCCCGTAATTACCTTGGGAACCTATATGAACTTGAACGAACGGATTATAGGTTAAGACTAGTTATGGTAACATGCGAGAGTATAGATTGTTGTGGGTTATTAATCGGATTAAGTGACGTGTGTCTTATTAATTATCTGCAAAAATAGGTATCTTGATAGTAGTTGGGATAGATATATACCTAATTACCGCATGCAACTAATTGAGAATCTAGTCTTAATGACTTCCGAGGTGAAAGTTGGTAATTGAAGGGAGGATTAATTAGATTTGGTGACACGTGTCTATTAATCATTCCTGAAATTAGTCTCTTGATAGTGCATAGGATAGACATATACCTATGCACCGCTTAGGAAGATTCGTGATTGACCATCGACAGAGGCTCTTATGTAGTTTTGATTTCTCGGTTGTCAATTCGTATGCTATAACTGATTGAAAAGAGAGAGTTAGGAGATTCAAATGACGTGTTGGGGAAAATTGTAATCTTAGACCTTTCTATCTTGATATTTTACCGCATTTTACTCATTACTCGACTTGTGAACTCAACAATCAATAAATAATCAAACCTTCATCGTTTAAATTAGATCAAATTGATATACGATTGGTACTTATTTATTATTTGTCATAATTCCCTGTGGGTTCGACTCTTATCTTATCATATATTACTTGTGGGCCGTGTATACTTGCACGTGTGTGTTTATCGATTGCGAAATCGACCAACAGGGAGCAAGTTTAACACTCAAGCTCTTCCGATGATTCTCTTGTTCTTACGTTGATCATTCAATATGTAGTTGAGGGCATCAGAAGAGAAGCCACCCCTATTATTGTCAAGCCTAAAGATCCTGATTTCGAGGGGGAGCAACTAGGGCCTTCTAAGAGAAACGTTCCACAATCTATAAAGGCCGAGCCTCGGCTAAAATGAGTCATGCTGACAGGGAAGGAAGATCCCAAAATCCTCTCATTGTCTCCCTGATGAGTTCATTAGAACAAAGGCAGGGCGGATGCGATTAGTGAACACCAAGGATCTGCTCTACGAATGCTACTCAGACTTAAAAATAGACAGAAGGACAACCATCTTTGATCCCGATAGTGACCAACTGTTCTATTTCATGCCCTTAATGTCGTTAGTGAGAGCAGTAATATGTGGAGATCAGAGCTTCATCAGATGGAATTTCTCCAGATATCCAAATCGAAAGCTAGTGGCCCAAAATTTTCCAAGGGTTCTCAAGTATGCCACAAAAATGATTTGTTATGAGCCCTCTTCTTCTTCTTCTTGTACATATAATAAGGTAACTTTCGTTCCCAATTCTTTATTTGTTATTCATTCTCCTCATCCATTCTTCTCTTGCTATGAGGAAGTCGTAGAGTCCCCCTCTACGATCTTCGAGCAATCCTCTACTACTTCAACTCATTCCCTGATCATGGAGTCCCAAAACCCCATGATAGATGTAAATAATACTACTAACTTTTCAGCCGTAGAGTCCCAACACTCTACGATCGATATATACAAACTTCTAACCCCCTGATCGTAGAGTCCCAACACCCTATGATTAATGTACATCATATTAGTTCCCTAAAACATACATCTCTTATAGCTACTTATGTACATACTATAGATTCAGATATAGCATCTTCACCTGTAAATACTATACAGCCCGATATACCCTCAACTTCCTATACAAATATACCTTCCTCTTCTAACAATGAATATTTTGATCTTCCCCTTGCTTTCTTAAATATCTCTCGGAGTGATAAGGTTGGAGCAGAAGCTTTATTGGAGTAAATCCTTGAGTGTGTCTTTATTATCCCCTCAAAACCTTAATTGGCAAATCTGATGGACATAATTGTTGATGAGCTTAATGAAGGTATTGAAGACACATCAACCGGGATACAGAAAAGTTTAGGTAAGATTCATGCGGAGACTGCATCCAAAATTCTTGGAGAAATGGGAAAGGAATTTGGAAAGAAAATGAAAGAAATGTTCAAAAATATTGCTGAAAATCTCCAAAAGATAGATGAAGTCTTCTTCAAGCAAATTACAGATCATAAAGAGACTATTCTCGATCTCTTTATAAATATCTAGTGAAAACACTATCAAGCTCCTCACTAATAAAGTCTTTGAACTAAGTTCCTCCCTAAATGAGTTCAAAAGCATGGTAATGCAACAGATAGAGCGTACATATAATGCTTTGGAGTATACACACAATGTTATGACACTTGTGCATTAGCAACGAGAGCAAGCTGAAGCCAGGCTATAAGAGAACAGAGATGACATAGCCATGTCTCGCGATCAAATGTAAGAGCTTATACAAAGTGTTAGGCAGCTCTCCGAAGAATTCAATGCTTTAAATATTGACAAAAAAGGGGAGAATATAAAGGATAGGAAGGCATATTCAACCGCAAATATCAATTCAACCTCCTCCCTCATCAAGAACACCTCAAGCACCCCCATAGATCGTGGCCATTCAACCTCTTCAAGGCTTAGGTCGTTAGTGATTCCAACTGACACGCGACTCCCGCCTGGTGATCCCATTTTCATCAACAGAAATCTCCACGGGATTCACATTGAAGGGGAAGAAAGAATTAACATGTCTGATCTTGGCCCAAGAGATTCTGTAGAAGAGATTCAGAGAAGAGATGTAGAAGCTAGAAAGAGATATAGAAAGCGTGTGGAAGTAAAGCGCAAAAATCCTCCAAAGCCAAAGAGAGGGAGAAGATAGGTAAAAATATAGGTATACAATGTATGTAAATTTTTTGTACATTTAACTGTTGTATATTTTTATACTGCGTATAATTCTTTAAACATATCAATAAATTCATCTCCTTGATCTAGAAATACAATTGCTTACTGTATATTAAGACATTTATTTTTAAAGTACTTTGCATCGTAGAATTGATAAATGCTCTGAAACTACTGGTTTTGTCATCATCAAATAGAGGGAGATTGTTAGAAAGTGCATATTTAAAATTGATGATGTGATCTTGATAATGTATAATTGTTCATTAGTTTTTGTAAAGTCCTTAATATTAATATGATGTACAAGAACTTAAAATAGAAAGATTAAACTTATAAGGTTGATCTTATGAGTTGAATTGATGTATAGATGATAGGATCAAATCGCTCGTATAATAATGTTAAGCGATTATAAAGCTATTCTGTCGTTTCGTAGAGTTTATTGAAGATAGCAAAGTTAGTTATGCTATCGTAGAGCATCCAGTGTAAGATCGCAAAGTCTTCCAGAAGTTCGTAGAGTTAAGTCAAGATAGTAGAATCTGCAAAAAAATCGTAGAGCCCTCTCAAGGATCGTAAAGTAAAGCGAAGATCGTAGAGTCCGCTCTAAGATTGTATAGTGAAGAAAGATCACAAAGTCTGCTTAAGGATCTTAGAGTGCTCATCATAGAGAGACATTCGTATAGCAGATCGTAGAGAGCACATCGTAAAGTGTCTCTCTACTTATAATGCAAGCAATCGTAGAACAGAACATAAAGTACAAGATCGTTGAGCAATTCAAGCCTCAAGCTCTACGACCATCATGAAGCTCTACGACTTGTCCAAGTCGTAGAACATGTCAGACATATCATAGGACTGACAAGAAGGATCCTTGCAGAGTGAAGATCTCAAGATGTTTGCCAATCATTCCTAATTCAAATAGAAGGTCAAATAGTATTGTGTCTAACCGCTATCTTGGAGATGTGACACCACTCACAAGCGGTAGGTGAAGTTGCAGTTTGATATGACTAGTCATAGACAAAAGCAAGCTGACATATTCACCGTAAAAGTACGTCAACATCAGAGAACAACCAAGAGCGGAGCATTAAATGAACAACGACAACTCTCCAACGGGAAGAACTCAACAAAGTCTATAAAAGGGCAATGAGGTTCAAGTCAACAGTAACAAATCACCAAGAATAAAGCTGAATCTCTGTCAAAGTCAAAAGATTTCTACTCTATGATTTGAGAACTACTTGTTCAACTACTAAGTCTTTAGAAGCCAAGCTTAGAAACATCTTTGTAGCACCTCAGACAACAACTTACAACTGTGATTCATCTGGTCTTAGTGACCATTGTACCAAGTCTAAGTGACTTGAAGAGTTCTAAGTGAACTGGTCTTAGTGACCTTTGTCTTAGTGACATCTGCCAAGTCTAAGAGACTCGAAGAAATATTAGTGATTTAGTTTTATAATAGATCTTAGTAATCTGGTCTAAGTGACCCTTGCATCCTTAGTGGATTTCCTACTCATAGAGTAGAAGAGTGGACTAGGAGTTATTTGTACTCCAAACCACTTAAATATCTTATGTCATTTACTTACTGCATTTACATTATGTCTAATAACTATTATATTTGTTTGTGACTAAAATCTATAAGAACAAAATTTAGAACTGAGATTTAAGTTAAATCTTTGAAGGGGTTTTCAAACTAATATTTCGTTGTGCTTAATTAACTCTACTTAATTAATTATCTAGTAATATATACATTCTTTAAATAACCAATTTTTTTTAAAGGATCTATTCAACCCCCCTCTAAATCTCTTTTGTGCATCTGGAAAATAACACAACTTACAATTTCCATATAATGTGTATAATAAAAAACAACTTTTAATATACTTTTTTGTTGAAATTATCACGATCAATTTAAAAAATATTTATAAAACACAAAATGTCTTTAAAAACTTATATAACTCTATTTGTATACATATAATTGTATAAAAAGAATATTCTACTATTAATTCAAAATAAAATATATAAAATAGAAAAGAAAAAAAAATATTTCTCACAATTTTCCTCCCAAACCCTGGTTCATCCCCCCCCCCCCCCCCCCCCCCCCCGCCCCACAAAAAAAACCTCATTGGTTCGTCATCTTGGCCTACAATTGATGTTTGCCTTCCACTTTCAATTTGAAAGCTATGTAAAGCCATAATTTTTAACAATGCTCGAACCCAAATCTTTCCCAAAAACATTCATTGTGGAAAAAAATTCTTCTAATATTACTTTAGGAAATTCAACATAAGACTGATTTGGGAATTGGGTGTCCGTTTGGGTGTTTATCATCTTCAACAATGAATTCATCAGCTCTTCCAAGACCAACTCTCTTTCCTCAATGATGGCCCAATATCCCCTGATTTTTACTACCCACAACCTGATTTAGCCTTGAGCCCAAACGATTTCAGTAATGATGTTGTGTTGCTCTTCAATTCATACGGTAGCAGTGGCTTTGGCGGCGGGAGTTACGACGGGTTAGTCAATGACCTCCACCACTCTTAGAGTTGTTCAATGATATTTGCTTAGGGTCTGAAGACCTAACTGGAGGATTTGGTTGGAAATCATGTTCCCCTGCCTTTCACCCGGCTCCCCTTCCTCTACTTCCAACCCCTAACCGTTACTCCTCTCACTTCTCTCTCTCCACTGAAAAGTCTCTCAGATATATATATATATATCAGAATGAAATTGTTGATTTTATGTTCAGCTCTTTCAATTTAAAGGTGAAAATTTTGAAGATTGTGTTGTGATTGTGAAGATCGAGATAAGATTGGAGTTTAGGGAAGAAAAAAGTGCTTATAAGTTGATGATGGTGATGGAGAAGTTGATGATGGTAATGGTGTTGGAGGAGTTGATGATGGTAATGGTGATGGTGATGGTGATGGTGATGGTGATGGATGAGTTTAGGGAAGAAAGAATGAGATTTATTATTATTATTTTTTTACATTATTAAGTCTTTAAATTAGTTATTAGGGAAATATTTTCTAAAATTAGCATTTTTATTGTTTAATGAAGTCAAACCGTTTTTGAATATGGTCAAACCATATAAAAGTAAATGAGTTGCCGACAAATAGAGTATTCTGGCCAATTTTCGCTAAAAAATGATTTTTGGGTCGACATTGCATGCAATTAGATAGTTTATGTAGCAATTTGTAAGTGTAATTACTTTGGGGGGAGAACTATGAATTTGGTGATATTTGGCGTAATAGATGTGTGTTTAGCCCTTGGTAAAATAACCTTCTTTGAGCTAGTATTCCCATTAAGCACCATCTCTAACCTATAAGATTGGCAAGCTCAAGATGATGAAATTTTACACCATCTGCAATTTTCATATGCACCGTATCCATGCTCAAAAAGGGAGTATTATATATCATGCACAGCTCTCTTTGTATAAAATTGACTATAATAGTATGAAGCTTCAAAATACATGCATTAAATAAATTAAAAAAAGAGGTTGTGATGTAAAACAAATATTACCTGATGTCGCAGCCTTCAAATACGACATGAGCACCTTTATGAGGCGGGGGGCATGTGCGTGTCATCCGAAGGAAGGCAGAATCATAGCAAGTGAGACAGTCTGCAATGGAGAGATAGTTCCTGCACTGAACCAAGGCATGGATATTTGGTCGATCTGCCGTGACAAAGTGTTTGTTGTAGGCCGATATCTGTCTTCTCAGTTCATCAAAGGTCTCATTATAATTGCTGAAGAAATTCGTCAAGTTGGTAGAGTTGGACGGACTGCACACTTCGTTAAGAAAATTTGCTTGGGGGTCCGATATAACCGGTTCTATTATCATCACCCCTACAATTAAAAAGACCACCACGGAAACCAACGTCATCCTCCACCACCGCTACCACATTATCACTAATTGGTATCCTCCTCCTCGTTATTTTAAGTTCCTACAAAATTACTTAAGATAGTTTGAGAAAAATAAGTGTTCAACAATCATGAAATCCTTTAGATGAAAAGAAGTAAAATATGATAAAATGTTACTCGACAGCTCTTCATTGCTTCCAACAAAAAACATGGGGAGTATTGATAGTGGTAACTATTTTTCTTTTCTGAGATGAAAATGGAATGAGCATTCGATTTATAAGAAGCTTTTAAAGATTTAGAAATGGAAAATAAAAATGGAAGTAGTCAATTAATAAACGACTTTATAAATGTATTAATTAGTGACCTGATTTATGGCGGACCCAAGTTTGGCATACTTTGAAGGAAAATGATATATATGTCGACAAATATTTGACGAAATTGGATTACAACTAACATGGAAGTGTATGCGATAAGGTAGAATAAATTAAAGTGAGATTCTTTTTAATTTTCACCTATCTCGTGGATGCAAATACGTTGCAATTATAATTCAGCTAAAAACTTTTACAATGTATAGTAAGACTCTACTTTGAATTTACTAAATGTTTGGTCCTCAAGCGTACTTGGAATTTACTTGGGGGACTAATGGCCACTCTCAAAAGATCAAAGCATATTCATATATAGTGGCCAATCATATTAGTTTTTTGTGGATTCATTGAGTAATATGTGCTACTCCAACCCAAATTATTCCACAAGTTAGAAAGACAATTAGTCGTTTGAATTTTTTTCATGTTCTGAAATGTAGAAGTTGTAGCAGTAGCGAGAATTTACTAACTGCATGGTCCTCAAGCGTACTTTGAATTTACTTGGGGGACTAGTGACCGCTCTCGAAAGATCAAAGCATATTCATATATAGTGGTCAACCATATTAATTTTTGGGCTAAATACATTTCCGTTAAACCAAGTATTACCAGTTTCATGATTCGGCCCCCAAAGAATTTGGACTTACAATTTACTACATTAAGTCCTAATTGCATACAATTTAGTTCCCAATTTCAAAATGGCATCAAAATTGACCGGAATACCTAATTTTCCGGCCAAATAAGAATTGTATACCATTTGACCGTATAGAATACGGGCTAATAACTCTTATGTTACATTAAGTACCACTAAATTCATAATTTACTACATTAAGTACCACTACATTCACAATTTAATACATCAAGTACCTAATTCGTATAAAATTTGTATAAATACTTATTTTGACATTTTAAATCTGTATAAATTTAATTAATTAAATAATACCCTTTTATATTGGAAGAGCATATAAAAGGAGGAGGAAAAAATAGAAAAAGAAAAATGAAAAAAATGACCCATTTGCTCTCTCCCCTCTCTCCCTCTTCCCTAATCCTTCAAATTGTTCTGTTCCCTCAAATTTGGAAATTCTAGCGCCTTGGATTCTGTCCAGTAGCTTTGATCGACTTAAGTAGAAAATAACCTAAAATTTTATGTTAATTTAGAGACTTTTCTGATGGAAAAAGTCCAATTATTGCCATTGAAGGAGGAGAGAGATGGTGTGCAAAAAGTGAGTTGCAAAAAGGAGGAGGAGAGAGAAGGTATGACGACATAAATAATGTATTTTGTATTTAAAAAGTGAGTTGTTTTTGTTTAGTTAAAAGATTCTTCAAACAAACAATAGTTAATTAGTTTATCCAACAACACTTTCTTTCAGTCCGTTTTCCGTTTTATTCTTCAAACAAACAGTAACTTATATATATATATATATATATATATATATATATATTATTTATAAATTTTTTTAAATTTTAAAATTGTATCTATAATGTTTGTATGTATGAATTTTACAACTTAAATCTTACAAATTATAAAGTATATCACAAATTATAAATTTTACAAATTATATCACAACTTAAATTTTACAAATTGTATTTATAATTTTATTTACAATTTTTTATAATTTTAAATTGTATTTATAGTTTTATTGTATTTATAAAAAAAATTTATAATATTAATTTTTGTTTGGGGGGCGAATCATGAATATGGTGGTACTTGATGTAACAGAACTATATTTAGCCCTTTTTTAGATTAAGTCAATCCGTATATTTATACGGTCAACTGGTATTAAATACTTAAGACCCGATCGGATTCTTGGACAGGTCGGGTATTCCGGCCAATTTTGGCCGGATTCTAAAATTGGGGGCTAAATTGTATGCAATTAGGACTTGATGTAGTAAATTGTAAGCCCAAATTTTTTGGGGGCCGAATCATGAATATGGTGGTACTTGGTGCAACGGAAGTGTATTTAGCCCTTAATTTTTTGTGGATTCATTGAGTAATATGTTCTACTCCAACCCAAATTATTCCACAAGTTAGAAAGACAATTAATCGTTTGAATTTTTTTCATGTTCTAAAAAGTAGAAGATGTAGCAGTAGTGAGAATTTACTAAATGTATGGTCCTCAAGCGTACTTTGAATTTTCTTGGGGGACTAGTGGCCACTCTCGAAAGATCAAAGCATATTCATATACAGTGGCCTACCATATTAATTTTTTGTGGATTCATTGAGTAATACGTGCTACTCCTACCCAACTTATTCCACAAGTTAGAAAGACAATTAGTCGTTTGAATTTTTTTCATGTTCTGAAAAGTAGAAGATGCAGCAGTGTCAGTTAGAAAGACAATTAGTCGTTTGAATTTTTTTCATGTTCTGAAAAGTAGAAGATGCAGCAGTAGTGATACACAACAGATTATAATTGTTAGTTTAATCTACTAATACAAAAGTAGATAAATCATTGTGCACAAGAGAAGATAAAGAATTCTCTAAGAGAAAACACAATAGAGTTGATAATAATTGTCAAAAAATCCCTTTTAAAACCTTAAAATAACATATTTATAGTCTAAACCATGTTCCAATCCTAATTAGAAAAAATAACAACGAAATACTGAAAAATAAAAATAATACTCCAAGTTTGACCAAACTTTGACTGACGATAAGACCTCTTTAAACATGTTTTTTGGGTTTAAAACAGTGTACGTCATGGCCGAAGGCAATTTGTCTTGTAGAGCTCATCGAGATCTTCGATTTAATATATTATGGGCCCCGTAATTTCAAATCGATCAAAAGTTAGGTCCATTTAAAATTTACCCGACGAAAAACTCTAATTCTAACTCAACTTCCAAATCAACTTCCAATTCCAAATTAACTTCCAAATCCTGTTATGCATCTGTAGCCCTTTAGATGTTTTATATTACAAACAAGCATGCCCTACATCGGATAAACAGGTCAACACATTGTTGCAGACAGCCAAACGTCTTCAACTTCAAAATCTTCTAGAAAATCAACAATACTAATTTCACCCATAGGACTGAAATTCTTTCGATCTCTACACCAGGACTAGAATTATTGGATGACTTTTCTTTGTGTTTTTTTTCCGTTTCGTTTTCGTTTTCCTGCTAAGCACTGTGGATGACATTCTATTCAATTAGTAATGATATTTTTGAATTGGACAACTCACTTACTATTTGTTCTTTATTAGTATAGAATTGTTAGTACGCACACACATAAATATATAATGTTTTTAATATTAAAAGAAACAATCCTATCACTTTCGCTTCGTTCAATTCACACAAATCTTTATTTACAGAAATCTTCTTATTGCTTCATTATTTTTTTTTTTCAAAATTGCAGATAAAGAGGTAATTTAGACTTATATTACTTCGTTATACTTTTATGATATATATGTATAAATTATACATATATGTATATATGATGTTGAAGCGCTCGAGTCACTTGATGTTTTTGGCGAAAAGGAGATGATAAAATGCTCAAGTAACTCTATGTTCGAATAAAAGGAAGGGGGTGAAATTGTTATTGAAGTTGAATGTTTTAAAAGATTTTCAAGTAAAAATTTTGATATTCACAAGACAAATATCATTATTGAAGAAAGCCAAAAGCACTATAATTGCAAATTCATAGATACCTTCACGGTAAGTACTTTAAAAACATGATCGTTATCTTGTTTTAATCGCTAAAGAAATGGGTGAATATTTTGTTTTAAAGACAATGGAACTATGGAAGCATGGTAGCCTAAAGGATAGAGAATAGTTGGACGTTATGACCACAAACTTCTTTCCATCTAGAAAACGGCGGTTAAGGTTAAATTAACACGAATAATTCACCGTGGTAAGTTTATATAATTATTTATTGCATTGGTTATAGAGAATGATGCATTAACTAATGCAATAAAAAGGAATGCAGTTAGTAGAAGCTGTCGTTTACACTCCAAAATTAAATCCTTACTATTACTTTACGAACACAAAATTAATCCTTACTATTACTCTACGAACAAAAAATTCAGTATAGCAACAAGTAAGGGTCGAACCCACAGAGAGTGATATTGTTTTATATTTATCCTAATGTTTCTAACAATGAATAAAATGGAGGGTTCTAAGTTTGATTAACTAACTAACGAAAACAGAAATAAAAATGATTTGAATAACCAATAAATTAAATCTTTAGTTCTTCAGTTCAGCTTTATTTTTTCAGAATAAAGAAATAATCAATTAAAACAATATTTATCCTTCAATGAAATTAATAGTCCTAGATAAACAATAAACTCTGTCATCCGAAATTTCCCTTAGATTGTCACTTAATGAAATAAGCTCTTCACAAGATTTTAACCATTATACAACCTAGAACAAGCTCTCTATATTTAATATAAAAACAGCATTAAAAACTAGGGAATTAGACTATTCCAAGCAACAATCACACAAACTCGAATTATTTAACCTATATTTTGATAATCATAGCAATACATAAAAGCTTGACCACAACCAGTATTACTAATCGCTACTTATGATTG
This sequence comes from Aralia elata, assembly GCA_034770075.1. Classification (NCBI taxonomy): domain Eukaryota; kingdom Viridiplantae; phylum Streptophyta; class Magnoliopsida; order Apiales; family Araliaceae; genus Aralia; species Aralia elata. The sequence goes on along the minus strand of CM068386.1, from coordinate 31,116,843 downwards.
GGACAATATCAATTACACGTAATACTATCATTTAATCTAGCAGATGATATTAGTCAGATTAATTAAATTGGCCATATTAAACCAATTCAAATAATTAGCATCCAAACATTAAAACAAATTATCAAGAATGAATTTCATATAAGAATGAATAAATACTGCATAACTCAATTAAGCCATTAATTGTAAATAAGGTTCAACATCCCTTAGAACTGAAATAAAAAAACTTAGCCTGGCATGCTTCAACCTTGCCTCCAATTCTAGGGTTTGCAATTGTAGTGTCAAGGAAGAAGTTCTAAGACTTGACTAAAAACATATAATTTATACTCCTGGAACAAATACCTAAAACTCTAAGAAATAACAATCCAAGTTGTAGTAGAATTATTCCAAAAATAACAAAGCTTTGAAAATCTTGTTGCCCGACCTGCACGCGCCCCACGCGCCCACGAAAACCATCCTAGCGCCGCGACTTCGCCCTTGAGCGCTGCGACTTCACCATTGAGCGCCACAGCTCAAGCTTGTAGCGCCGCGACTCTCAACTTTCTGCTAATTTTCTCTTTTTTCCCTTGCACACCCATTTTTGAACCTTTTCCTTCTTTTCAGTTGTAATTCCTCCTAAAATCAATAAACACCTTAATAAGCTCATATACACATAAAACATATAATAAAACTAAAAATTAATGAATCAAAATTATAAAATATTATGCACTTATTTAATTCCCCCACACTTAGCCTTTACACATCCTCATGTAAACTAAAACAAAGGTAATATTAAAACTCATCTGAATTCTATTCAACCGAACTTTCATAGGTTTCAATTTAATTTCCAACCATGAATATTAATACTAATTAACAGAAATCTGGTCAACACTTCATTAATCAATTCACAATAATAACCTTGTTGTTCACCACTAAACATCTTTAAATTAAAATACATCCACATAAGTATCTCTCCTATAATCAACACAAATACCCAACTAAGTTCATATAGAACCACAACCGTGCACAACCGATTCACAACCCAGAACATGTGATTTTCTACTACTCTCTTTTTCACCCAACAGAACCTTCAACTCAAATTTTTATATGTGAGTGCATTTTATGCTCCATCTCACACTATACACATTTTTTCTTTTGCAAGTGAGTGCGTTTTATGCTTCTTCTCACTTATTGCACGTGTTTATGGGTGAGTGCGTTTTACGCTCCATCTCAACCCACCACATGAATTTGCTTTTTCTTTTTTTCTCATTCAATCCTTCTTCAATTTTTCTCAAAATTTTCTTCCTTTTTTCTTTGTTTTTCGCATGGTCCTGTAAACAAAACAAGCAGATAAACAAATCTAAATCATGAAATCAGTGCACATAGTCAGATCCCACATAAAACTCAGCCAAGTAAGCATGTATCTCATATTAAAGCGCTCATGTAACACAAATTTTATCAAAATGAGTCAAGTGTGGATCATGACTCAGTTATCATCATTCTTCAATTAATTAAGCATCAAACAAATTCTATCAATCAACATCAATTTTCATTCTTTAACCGTAACCTTTAAAAACTTAACCAAATAAAATCGTAGAGCCAAAAATTTTACAGCAAAGAATTTTAATTTTTTCAATTTTTCCAAATTTTTCACAAAAATAGACGCACTTAGATCATAATCTCCTAGAGTAAACCTAAATATAACCTAAACCCCCCCACACTCAAACTTTACATTGTCTCCAATGTAAGAAAATTATGCAAAGACGAGGTAACTAAATAAAATGCAACTAAAAAGTAAAAAGGGAAATAAAATCAAATCTGAAATCTTAGGTTGCCTCCCAAGCAATGCATTTATTTAATGTCGTTTGCTCGACACGAGCCTCTCAATCTACGTAATTGGATAGTCATATTTCAAATGAATTGGTAATTGTCTCAAATCCAAAGTAGAAACCTGCAGAACAAAAGGTAATAATTTCTTGTGAGTAGCAGGTAACTGAATGAAAAATACTGCATACTTATCTGAGATTATTAGTAAAGAGTGTAATGCAGTTATAACCTCCTTCAAATCTGAACTCTATTCAATTCCTTCTTCTTTATCCAATTCCATACTGTTGATAATTACAACTTGCAAATTCTCCTTGTATGTTTGCTCAAAAAATTCCTCAACCTGATAAACTGTTTTCAATACCTCTTCCTCTTGCTCCTCCTTCTTAGACTCTGGATAATTGCTTGGACAAGGTAAGGGGTTAGTATTAACCTGAACCACAGAATCAAGAGTTACCTCGGATGATTCTGTCTCCCCCTTAGCCTTCTTCTTATCATTATTAATTTCTTGTTCCCTTTTCACCAACTCTTCCCAAAAAATTTCATAAGACTCTGAATACAACTCTGAATTTTTTTCATCTTTCCTATTCCCTATTAAAGTATGAGAAAAAGGAAGTACCAGTTTGTAATCAGAGAGAGGTGGAAAATTATGCTTGGGTACTACATTGTCGCACATAGTACCGCTGCCTGTTTCACCATTTCCTACCTTATTTTGTACTGAAAGCACTAACTTTTATTGCTGCCATACCTCTTCACCACTCCTCAAGGTAATTGCACCACTCCTCAAGGTAATTGCACTTACATTCTCCCTTGGGTTGACAACTGGCTGGGAAGGTAACTGTCCTAAACCTTGAGACTCCAATCTACCGACTGTGGTAGCAAGGCGACTTATCTGGTTCTCTAGATCGTGTATGGAAGTCCTTGTTTCTTACTAGAACTACTGTGTCTAGGTCATGAAAGCTTTGAACATGTCCTCAAGAGATGTTTCAGGATTGGCATGTGCTCCTTGTCTAGGTTGGTACTGCTACTGAGCTAGTCGAAAATCTATCTGCCCATTTGAAAAAATATTCTGCACTGGTGGCCTAGTACCCCCATAACTTAAATTGGGATGATCTCTCCATCTTGGATTATAAATGTTGAAATAAGGATCATATTTATGTTGATGTTGTCTTGGAAAATACCGCACGACATTGATTTGTTGAACAATTTCATCGTCTCGCAATATTGGACAAGCATTTGTGTTATGCCCTGACATTGAACAAATCCCACAGACCTTCGCTACTTGCATATTCCCTGCAGCCATCTGACGAACCATAACAGTTAAATCAAAAATTTGACGTTCAATATTACAAGTGCTTACCTCATTTGCCCTTCTAGGTGTGTGATCCATCCTAGTTATATACTGTTGTGAGTTAGCTGCCATAGTTGTAATTAAATTCCTTGTAACCACATGACTCTTATCGACCAGTGCTCCTCCACTTACTACATCAATCATACTCCTATCCATTGGCAATCGTCCCTCATAGAAGTATTGAATCAGGTGTTGGTCATCAATTTGGTGTGATGGACAGCTAGAACATAATTTATTAAATCTTTCCCACTACTCGTAGAGAGTCTCTCCATTGAATTGCCTAATTCCACATATCTCCTTCCTTATGTTCGCCACTCTAGAAGAAGGAAAATATTTCTCCAAGAACAACCTTTTCATATCATTCCAAGATTGTATTGATCATGAAGGAAGATAGTACAACCAGTCCTTTGCTAAATCAGCTAGTGAAAAGGGAAAATCTCTTAGCTTGATTTGCTCTTCAGTTATTCCTTGTGGTTTCATGGTGGAACACACCACATAGAACTCCTTTAAGTGCTTGTATGGATCTTCACCTGTAAGACCACAAAAAGTTGGCAAGAGATGAATTTGTCCTGATTTTAGTTCAAACGCATCAATTAAAGCAGGATATTCAATACACACTGATAGTTGATTAAGATTAGGAGTAGTTAATTCTTTCAAAGTCCTGTTATTATTGGCAGCAATCATATCCTCCTTTGAATAACTATCTGAATTATTTGAAGGTAATTCTTAATTCAAGTGTGATGTTCAGGCCAGGTGATGGAACAAAAACTTCTTCAAAAACTGCAGATGTGCTTCTGGCTTGACGAGTCTCTTTCCTTAATCTGCGTCCAGTTTTCTCTATCTCTATATCAAATTTCAATTCAATAGAGTGAGAGGATAGAGTCATAAACTAAAATAAAAGAAAACAAAGAATAAATAAAAACAAGTAATCACTTCCCTGCAACGGCGCCAAAATTTGAAAGCTGTCATTTACACTCTAAAATTAAATCCTTACTATTACTCTATCAGTATAGCAACAAGTAAGGGTCGAACCCGCAAAGAGTGATATTATTTTATATTTATCCTAATGTTTCTAACAATGAATAAAATGAGGGGTTTTGAGTTTGATTAATTAACTAACGAAAACAGAAATAAAAATGATTTGAATAACCAATGAATTAAAGCTTTAGTTCTTCAGTTCAGTTTTACGTTTTCACAATAATAAAATAATCAAGTAAAATTATATTTATCGTTCAATGAAATTAATAGTCCTAGATAACAATAAGCTATGTCATCTGAAATTTTCCTTAGATTGTCACTTAATGAAATAAACTCTTCACAAGATTTTAATAAGTATACAACCTAGAATAAGCTCTCTAGATTTAATATAACAACAGCATTAAGAATTAGGGAATTAGACTATTCCAAACAACAATCACACAAACTTGGATTATTTAACCTATATTATGATAATCATAGCAATACATAAAAGCTTGACCACAATCAGTATTACTAATCGCTACTGTGACGCCCCCAAATCCGGGTACTTGAAACCCGTACTTGGTGCTACACGATACCATACATTCAAACTATTTAATGTATTACAAAATTAAAAATTATATCAAAGTTATCTAATCCCCAGGTATGTCGACCTTTAAAGTACTTTATTACATGATAGACATTATATTATCACACTATTAAAGTCTAGATATTACAAATAACACCATATACTTAATCCTTCAACTTTCCCTTTTCCTTGTCCTTGCTAGAGCCTTCTGGTTGATCACACTTAGCTGAAAACATTTAATTTAAAGCAAGAATGAACATTTAATTGCTCAACAAGTAATAACAATGAATAAACATTAGCTGAAAGAAGTAAATGTTTTCTTTGAGGACTACTTCTACAACGAATCAATAGTTGTGAAGTCATTTGAAGCAGTTCTTAATAACATATCAAATCGTTTACAATTTTTTTTGAAGCAAAGTAGTGACTTTGAATGCTGAGCGGTCAATAGACCATGAACTTTTATTTTCAAGTTTGAAAAGGTTTGTACAGAAATTCATCTGCAAACCGTCTGGCTTACGGACACGGAGGGTGATCAGCCCCGTTGTGCCCTGTATTAATCAACACTACATGCTAGAACGATATTTTCGTTCATCATTGTGACGATCCGAATTTTTGAAAACTATTAAAATAAGAATTTAATAAATAAATTTCTTATTTGACGATATGATATGTGAGATTGTATTGCATAATTGAATACGCGCTATGTAATATGTGATTTTTATGAATAATAAATATTTATTATTATTATATAAAAATAAATTATAGAAACAATTTATTTAAAAGGAAATGAGATGGGTAAAATTTATGATACAATTAAAATAATTTATAATATTTTAAATGATGGCATTTAATATATAACCTTCATTTTATTGAAGAAATTATGTAATAATATTACATTATGAGGTGTAATGTACGCATGTTTTTAATGTAGTGAATATATTAATATATTTACTACAGTTAAATAAATTGTTGAAGACAATTTATAGAAAAGGAAAGAAAATAATTGTTTCAAAGGAAAAAGAAATGAATACATGTTAAAATAATTTATGTAATTATTTTAATATGGTGGGATTAGTATATTAAATTTAAGTATACAGAATTATTGTATACCTTAAATAAAGTAAATTGAAGTACTTTATAATATTTCAACATAGCTAGTGGATTTATTACAATACATGTAATGTGTAACTTTCATTTTGAGAAGAATGAGGAAATTAAAATTTGTTATACAATATAGATTGTATAATTTAAATAAATTTTATGGGAATAATGTGTAATGTGTAAATTGAATATGTATTTAATATATTAAATAAATTGTTTAAGAAACAATTTATGGAGAGAAGTAAGAAAATCTTAATTGCAAAGCTTGAATAAGCTATTTAATAAAATAAATAATAATTATTGAATAATTACTTCGTTCCATTTTAAGTATTTAGTTTAATTGTATACATTAAGTAAGTAATTTTGATTATAAAATTTACCTAAGCTATTTAACTAGTTAATGGAGTACCATCAATTATTTAAGTATTGATATATAGGAAGAGTACAGAGTGCAGGGATTAACATATATACGTGGATGGTGCATGTATTATTAAGCTATTAACATGGCTGAGTCATAAGTAATTCAAGCATGAGGTAGCAGCATTTGTTCATAACAAGCATGAGCTGTTAATGAATTGTGTAATAAGGGTCCTTAGTGTTTAACTGATAACTTAGAATAGTCAAATAGGAGCTGTTATCCCTGCCATTCTTATTCCTTAAGCTTGTCCGTTCCATTTCATTTCTTCCCTCTCCAAATTGTCAAACATATGTATCTCCCATTCGGTCCAAATCAATTCCATTACTCTCTAAAGTCTCGTTAGTTCGGCTGAAAGCAATAAAGGCTCCAAGGAATTTAAAGTTGTAGCTGAATTGAAAGCTATTATTGGCATCAAAGCTAGATTCAAGTGTCATTACACATATAAATTGCAGCAACAAAAGGTAAGCTATAAGTTTTGTGGAATTCATAGAAATTAGTTAGTTTATTTATTGTATTGCGCTATGATTGAGTTGTTGTTGGGCTGTGTTGGTTAAGGGGATCTTATGCAGAGTTTAAGGAGTATTAAGAGAGGAAAAATCTGGGTCTAATCATGTTTAAATATCTATGAATTATGTCCATAAAACTAGTACACATACTATGTTTGATAAATTTCGTCTGAAAGGCTGTTAATTATAAATAGACAAATTGAATTAAATCTGGGATCAAAGGAGCCTTTATGCATATCATGTCAAGTGATTTAAGTTATTTGGATGAATCAAATTTGGTTTAAAACCTGTTTTGGAACAAATGTTTAGTTGATGCTCAGTTGAAAAACTGCCTCGATAGAGCAGTTTTTGCTCATGGTTCAAACTGTCTAGGATGTCCAAATTTGCGGAGTTATATTTTAATATATATATATATATATATATATATATATAATATATATATATATATATATATATATATATATATATACCCTCCATAACATGTTAAAGTTTGGTTTCAATTGGAGATGTGATTTGTAAACTAGAAATTAGCAAAGTGGCTGGTTAACATGAGCAGCTGCAGCAGTTGGCGCATGTCGTGGCTGTTTTGGTCATTTGACATTTAGTTCATGCAAGGTAGAAATAAATTAATAAAATGTGTTTTAATATATAACTAACCTATGAATTAGATTAATAAACTAACATAGTTAATCACTTAAGATTAAGAGATTAATCTTGAAATATGGGAATTTAATCAAAATTTGTGGGTTATTATACCGTTAAGCTATGTAATGATTTTAATTGCATTACATAAATAATACGAGGGATGTTAATGGAAAAATTACCCATAACGAATATAGTTGACTTGAGTTTAAATCAAAGTTAGTAGGATATATATTCATTAACCTATATAACAACCTTATGTATGCTACATAGGTGCGATACGTGATAACATTGCTTCAAGAACGCGATATCAAGTAGACTCGGTAGTAATTTACAATAAAGACAAGTTTCTTAGTCTATTTCTGTGTTAACATGTCTTATGCTTACAAGTATATGGATATTCATGATCTGTTTTATATTGTTTCGTGAATGATTAAAGTCAATATATGACTAATGTGACTTGGGTTATGGAACTCAATATATTTAAAGCATGCAATATATATGAATGATGATAGGCTGATGTTATTAGAGGTATAGTTTGAGTATGAAACTATGTGCCGCGTGATGCATGATAGACTGTTGGACTTGTTGGGCTGTCGTGCTCATTCTTGCAATAATTTGTAGGTTGCAACTGCGATTAATCTCTAGCTGTACAGATGATAAAGATTAGAAGCATATGCGCAGAAAAATTATTTTTTTTTTCTAGTTAAAGACTGTACTTCATTGTATTGACAGTTTGTGATAAGTGTGTAAATGCAAGTTTGTAAATATTGAATTATTTGATAAATAAAGAATATTGTATTGAGACTTGAATTCTCATATCTATTCTGATAAAGTGAATTGTAAAATAAAGATGATTCTGATATATATATATATATATATATATATATATATATATATATATAATCATAAAGGTTGCGATTCAGGGAACGAAGGAAAGACATAGAAAGAAAAAGAATTTTAAATTATCCGCATTTCTAGCTATTTTAAACATCAAATGATAATGTAAAGCTAGTGCAAGATAGTATTTAACTATTCTGATAAAGTGAATTGTAAAATAAAGATGATTCTGATATATATATATATATATATATATATATATATATATATATATATAATCATAAAGGTTGCGATTCAGGGAACGAAGGAAAGACATAGAAAGAAAAGAATTTTAAATTATCCGCATTTCTAGCTATTTTAACATCAAATGATAATGTAAAGCTAGTGCAAGATAGTATTTAACTATTCTGATAAAGTGAATTGTAAAATAAAGATGATTCTGATATATATATATATAATCATAAAGGTTGCGATTCAGGGAACGAAGGAAAGACATAGAAAGAAAAGAATTTTAAATTATCCGCATTTCTAGCTATTTTAACATCAAATGATAATGTAAAGCTAGTGCAAGATAGTATTTAACTTACAAGGTCGGGATTAAGATTAGTCCTAATCATGGATTAAGTTGATCCCGATTTTGGGGGCGTTACAATCATCACCGCCTTTGGCGCACAAAAATTTCCCATTTCGGGTTGTTAATACTCAGTCTGGAGTCCTAACTAAAGCAATTTAATTGGACGACCTTATCATAAACAATCATATTCAATAATACATTCCAAACTATGTCTAGCCGAATCAAATAACTTAGACAACCTTTAAATTATGTATACATACCGAAATTTAATAGTACGTATCAAAACTTATCATGTCAAAGAATTTTGAATTTATGATAATTATAACAATTTGTACAAGTGAGGTGTTGGTCGATTTAGCTATCGATAAACACACACGTGCAAGTATACACGGTCCACAAGTAATATATGATAAGATATGAGTCGAACCCACAGGGAACTGTAACAAATAATAACCAAGTATCAATTGTATATCAATTTGATCTAATTTAAACGATGAAGGTTTGATTGTTGTTGATTGTTGAGTTCACAAGTCGAGTAATGAGTAAAATGCGGTAAAATATCAAGATAGAAAGGTCTAAGATTACAATTTCCCCCAACACGTCATTGAATCTCCTAACTCTCTCTTTTCAATCAGTTATAGCATATGAATTGACAACCGAGAAGTCAAAACTACATAAGAGCCTCTGTCGATGGTCAATCACGAATCTTCCTAAGCGGTGCATAGGTATATATCTATCCTATACACTATCAAGAGACTAAATTCAGGAATGATTAATAGACACGTGTCACCAAATCTAATTAATCCTCCCTTCAATTACCAACTTTCACATCGGAAGTCATTAAGACTAGATTCTCAATAGGTTACATGCGGTAATTAGGTATATATCTATCCCAACTACTATCAAGATACCTATTATTGCAGATAATTAATAAGACACACGTCACTTAATCCAATTAATAACCCACAATAATCTATACTCTCGCATGTTATCATAACTAGGTCTTAACCTATAATCCGTTCGTCAAGTTCATATAGGTTCCCAAGGTAATTACGGGCCAAGCAATTAATCTAGAAGCAAAGGTTATGACAATCAATTCACAAATGCATAACTAAAATCAATAGAGAGAGAATTCAATTCAAATTAAGTGTTGGGTTCCATTGCAATCTTAGAATAGAAGGTTAGTTCATGATAGCTACAATAAACATCATTTTCAATTGATAATTCGAATTACAAAGGAGATGGAAATCTAGAAATGAAACCACTTTTGAAGCTATTCAGCTGGTGTTCCTTTGGTTGTTGTTGGTTTCTAGCTCTCCACCTTGGCCTTGCAATTCTTCTTGACTGAGTTCCTTGGCTTTTGGCTTGATTCAGCTTGATTTGCAGCCTTGAGCACTGTTGGTTGATGTATTTTGTAGCCTCCCTCTCTCTAGATATCTGATATGTAGCTTAGAAGAGATTATATATAGTCTTCATCAAGAAACCCTAGCCAAAATCGGACAAAATGGAGCTCAGATCGCACTATGGCTGTGTCAGATCGTACTCAGCACGGCGGCGTGCGCCCGCACGGCACCTGGTGCGCGCGCGCCCAGGGCCCTGCATGCCGCACACTGGCTGCCGAGTGGTTGCTGCAACCGCGCGCGCGCCCGCGCGCCCCAGGCGTGCGCCCGCGCCCATGCGCCTGCATGCCGCCCCGCCTGCCGGTGTCGCGCCCATGCGCCCGCACGCCCATGCGTGCGCCCACGCCCGTGCGCTTGCCTGCCGAGCCATGCACCTGTTGGCTACCGAGTCCGCCCGCGCGCCCGCACGCCCAGGCGTGCGCCCGCGCCCATGCGCCTGCATGCCGCCCGCACGCCCGCATGCGCTGCCGAGTGTCAGCGCCCAGTGCCAACGCCGTGCGGCACGCCGCCCGACGCCGTGCACGCAATTCGACGCCGTGCACGCTCAACTTCCACATGTCATCAAATTAAACCCCGAGCATCAACAAACATTAATTTTCACCGTAACAACCTTTGGGCACGGAAATCCAAGCACGGGCTTGCCCTCGTGGCTTGGTCGACGCCGAACGCCGTGCACGTAATCCGACGTCGCGTACGCCCAACCACCAAATGTTGTCAAATTAAGCACCGGGCGTCGCCAAGCACCAATTTCCATCATACTACCATTCGGGCACATACCTCAAGGCACGGGCAATGAGTCAATCCAAACAACAATCCGAGCGGTCTTTATTTCAATTCCTACAAGCATAATAAAAATGCATCAAAGCGACATAAAACATGTAAAAATCATTAAAACTAATTTATGTAAAATAAGATACAAATACATAAAAACCATATAAAATACCTAAAGACTTGCAATTTATCAAGGCCAAAAGTACCCAAATTGTGTGTATAAAATACACTCATCAAATACCCTCAAACTTAAATCTTTGCTTGTCCTCAAGTAAATAGAGGTATACTACTTTATTAAAATAGACACAACAACAACTGAATTAGAGGAGAGCGACTCCAAGAATTGGCCTCAAAGGAAAAAGATCAAAAAGGGGCCCAAGAACAGCGTAAAGTTACAACTTAACAAAATTTCTAAACACACGGCTACTCAAGATCTCTGCAGTGTGTGTGTGTGAGTGCATGATATCTGTTTATGCGAGTTAGGAAAGAGCTAACGCATGAACTCAACTTACGAGGGATTATACTACAAATCTACAAACTCATCGTTACCTTGAGAAAATCAAACAAGACGATCACATAAGAAAAGGGGGGTCCCAAGACATTGATGCAGTAATGAGTAATCACATTGGTGAGTGCGTTTTACGCTCCATCTCACCTTATAAATCGCATGACCGTGCAATGTCTAATCACATTAGGCTATTCAGAGCTACCCATGTAACGAGTGTTTGATCAATGACTCCCAAACCAGATGGCTTTAGGGCATTAGGTGTAAAACACCCCAAAGGGTCTATTAACTCGAGTAGCAAAGGCCACGTAATTAAACTTGGTCAATTATTATATATATATAAATTTATTTTTTTTTGATATATATTCCCCCAAACTTATATGAAAGTCTAAAATAACAAATCAGGTTGATGACATGAGTTCAGTACATTTCAAGTATAATCACCCAAGCATATAAGTAAATCAGATTTCTCAATAATAACTGACTAAACAGGCATGGTGTTCGTGAAGAGCAAAAATAACCGAGAGTAGAGTGGTTAGCCGAAATGTTAAGAAGTAACAAAATATGCTCAAGCCCTACTTTAGATGAAAACACAATAACCAGCAGAATATCATTGGCCATTCTTGCAGCGTAACACGACTTTAGACGAAATAAATTAACTACAATATGCTACTACTACATTATACTACCACCCCCAAACTTAAAGTAAACATAGTCCTCGATGTTTAAAATAGACAGAATTGAAATAGAGAACATCACCGGGGAACTCAAGCAGCGTCATCGTCATTATTGCCACTTGCGTGACTCCCCCCATTAGTATCATCATCCGAATCAAATCCATTCTCCGGGAACATAGGTGTCATGGGAAATTGGACTGCATTGGGGTCGGTATTGACCCCGCTGTTGTTGATCACCTGTGCGGCCGCGTTACAAAAATCGGAAGTATAAATGCATAAGGAGTTGACTTGCTGAATGGAGTGATCAAGGCGGCGGGACATGCGCCTATGCTCATGCTCCCTCTCCTGTGCTTCCCAAAGTCTCGCCTGCTCATTCTGCTGCATATCAGCCCTCATCGCCTAATTTTCACGACGAAGCTCCCGCATCTCAGCAATAAGTAAGTCCATAGAAGAGCTAGATGCCTCGGTGTGCTCAGTGCTTGGTGGTGGAGTTCTGACACTTGCCTCGGGCTCGTTAGGATGTAATAAGTACCCAGCCCCATGTGGCTCCGGTGCCGCCCCCTTCCAGACCTTGTAGAGGCCTATAGCAAGACTATCAATGGGTGTCAGTGGGTGCTGAAGTAACTCGTGGGCATGCACCTTAACTTTGGCCTGCTTGCACGACCCACAGATCAGGGATGGGTGTGGCAACCCGCCTGAAGACTTCCCATTAACAAATTGTAAAATTGAGTTTCGAATCAATCGACCAACGCTAATGCTCCGCCCAGTCACCAGACAAAATAGGATAAGAGCCCGCATTGGAATTACTTGAGTTGCGTGTGTGGTGGGCCATAACTTCTCATTGATGAAGTATAACCATGCTTTCCCATATTTGCTTAAGTCGCCTTGGCGAAAATGCACTGGCTCTCCCCTTGTCGTAGTCCAACGAGCACCGGGTTTGCATAATGTTGTAATGATCGCATCCCAGTCAGGCTTGCCGGCCCCATATTTAGTAAGGTCATCCTCACCATGGCTTTTAGGTAGGTTATAGTATTCTTCAATGCTCCTTTTTCCAAATGAAACTTTCTTGCCCCAACCGTTACCACATAATTTTCAGCTTCCAACGCATTAACGTAGAATTCCCTAACAAGAGGAATACACGCAGGCTCGGGCTGAGCGACTAAAGTTTCCCATCCTCTTTCCCTAATTATTTCAGCCAACCCCCAATTGTTTGTTGCGTCAGGAAGAATTCCCCTCTTAGGAATCAAAGATTTTGTGACCATGGTGGTGTGGTATCGCTCGGAGGCTTCCGTACTGACAAACTTTTTCTTATCATATGCCTTGGATGCCTTGGAAGAGGAAGGTTCACCCCTTTGTCGTTTGGTAGCCATCTAAATCAGAGCTGCAAGCAAAACACTCAAAATAGCCAAGAATTCCCTCTTAGGCAATTTGTCGAACAGTTGGTGTGCACTCCTTAAAATCACAAGTGTAAGTGCAATGGGGACTAGGCCAAACCCTCCACAAAGCCTTGCAATGGGAGCTAGCTATGTACCTGCTAATCAAAATCACCAAAACACAGCACCCAAGCAAGAAAAATTGGAAAAATTATAGCCCTTATTACCTTATCTTGGAGAACTTATGAAAAACCAAAGAATTCCTTCAAAAACCTTCAAATTGTTGTTCAAATCCAAGATGGAAGGTGAAAATGATGTTGGGTTACCGCAATTGGGTACCAATATGATGCAATGGCACACAAAATTAAGTTTGGGTAAGTTGTATGCAAGTTAGCTAGAGAGTAGGAGGAGAGAGATATAAGAATGAGATGAAAAAAATGAGCCAAGGTGGTGATATAAGGAACCAAGCCCAGCAGCCCAGGTGCGGCCGCACGGCCTGCTGTGCTCCCGCGCGCGCCTGGTTGTCGCTCAGCGCGTGCGCCTGGTGTGCGCCTGGCTGCCGGCAGCTGTGCGCCTGCCCGCTCGACCGCCCAGCGCGCGCCAGCATGCGCCCCCCTGCGCCCGCGCCTGGTGCGCCCCGTTCCTGCCGAGTGCTGCGCCTGATGCGCGTGCGGCCGCGCGGTGCCTGGTGCGCCGCATGCTGGCGCCTGCCTGATGCTACTGGCGTGCTGCTGCTGGGCGTGCTGTCGCTGGCGTGCAGTCGGTGTTTCGCTGACACGCCTCGCTCAATTGCCAAAATTGGATACAAATACCTACATGTAGCAACAAAATTAACAAAATTAGAAACAATTAATACTAAAAATCATCTTTCAAATTTTCAATTGATTTTTTTTTTAAAAGGAGAATAAAAATAAATTGACTTAAACAATAAAATGAAACATTGGGTTGCCTCCCAATTAGCGCTTGAGTTAAAGTCCTCAGCCTGACTATACCCCCTTCATATCGGATCAACGAGATTAATTGAGGTCTTTTGGCGCTCGATGTCGCCACCCCAATTGTGTTTAATCCTTTGTCCGTTCACCTTAAATAATTGGTTTGTCTTCTCATCCCGCAGTTCAATTGCACCATGCGCGAAAACATGGTTGATATAGAATGGCCCTGACCATCGTGATTTGAGTTTACCGGGAAATAGCTTCAACCGAGAGTTGTAAAGTAGGACGGGTTTTCCAACCTCAAACTTTCGATCGATTATCTTCTTGTCGTGCCACCTCTTGACTTTCTCCTTATAGAGCTTTGCATTCTCATAGGACTGGAGACGGAACTCGTCCATCTCATTGAGTTGTAAGAGGCGTTTCTCTCCCGCGGCATTCAAATCAAAGTTTAGCTTCCGGATGGCCCAATAAGCGTTGTGTTCAAGTTCCACCGGTAAATGACATGCTTTCCCATACACAAGCTGATATGGTGACATCCCGATAGGAGTTTTGTATGCCGTCCTATACGCCCATAAGGCGTCATCAAGCTTCAATGACCAGTCCTTTCTATTCGGATTCACCACCTTCTTTAAAATCCTTTTCACTTCCCTATTAGAAACCTCCACCTGACCACTTGTTTGAGGATGATAGGTCGTGGCAATTTTATGGGTTACCCCATATTTAGTAAAAAGGGCATTAAAGTTCTTGTTACAAAAGTGCGACCCTTCATCGCTAATTATTGCACGCGGAGTTCCGAATCTTGTGAAAACATTTTTTCGAAGGAACTTTAGCACAACCTTGGCATCATTGGTGGGTGTCGCTGCTGCTTCAACCCATTTTGACACGTAATCTACAGCCACAATGATATACAAATTGTTGAACGAAGAGGGAAACGGACCCATAAAGTCGATACCCCAGACGTCAAATATCTCAACCTCCAGGATTGTGGTTAGTGGCATCTCATGACGCCTGGAAATGTTCCCTACTCTTTGACATCGATCGCATTTCAACACAAACACATGGGCGTCCTTGAATAGCGTTGGCCAATAAAAACCCGACTGAAGCACCTTCGCCGCTGTTCTCTCTCCACCATAGTGTCCACCAAAAGCTGAGGCATGACATTGTTGCAAAATACTTTCCATCTCATATTGAGGTACGCACTTTTGGATCAGTTGGTCAGCACATTGCTTAAACAGAAAAGGTTCGTCCCAAAAATAGTGCTTCACATCATGCAAGAACTTCCTTTTTTGTTGATAGCTCAGCTCGGGCGGTAGGACATGGCTCACCACATAATTAACATAATCAGCATACCATGGAACCTCATGTGTGATGGCGAAAAGTTGCTCATCGGGGAAAGATTCATTGATCATGACATCATTTCCCACCTCACGGTCTGCATTTTCCAGCCTTGACAAGTGATCCGCCATTTGATTATCGGTTCCCTTCTTATCTCTAATTTCAAGATCGAACTCTTGAAGCAATAAAACCCATCGAATCAAGCGTGGCTTTGCGTCCTTCTTTGCTATTAAGTACTTTATGGCTGAATGGTCCGTGTACACAATGACCTTGGTGCCAATGAGATAGGCACGAAATTTGTCAAAGGCATACACGATAGCAAGCAATTCCTTCTCCGTTGTTGTATAATTAAGTTGTGCTCCAATTAGTGTCTTGCTAGCATAATAAATCACATGAAAGACCTTGTCCTTGCGATGGCCCAATACAACACCAATTGCAAAGTCGCTAGCGTCGCACATTAATTCAAACGGAAGATTCCAATCTGGGGCCATGATAATAGGGGCACTTACAAGCTTCTTCCTTAGTAACTCAAAAGCCTCTAAACATGCATGATCGAAGACAAATGGAGTGTCTTTCTCAAGGAGACTACACAGCGGTTTTGCAATTTTTGAGAAATCCTTGATAAACCGCCTATAAAATCCAGCATGTCCAAGGAAGCTGCGAATGCCCTTGACGTTGGTTGGTGGAGGAAGTTTCTCAATGGTCTCAATCTTGGCCTTATCAACCTCCAGCCCTTTTGAAGATACTCTATGTCCCAAAATAATGCCTTCTTGCACCATGAAGTGGCATTTCTCCCAATTTAGCACCAAATTTGTTTCAACACATCGTTTCAGCACTTTCACTAGGTTTTCAAGGCATAAGTCGAATGAATCTCCAAAAACCGAAAAATTGTCCACGAAAACCTCCAATCCTTGCTCTACCATTTCGGAGAATATAGCCATCATACATCTTTGGAAGGTAGCGGGTGCGTTGCATAGCCCAAACGACATTCTTCTGAAGGTAAATGTCCCATATGGGCAAGTGAATGTCGTTTTCTCTTGATCTTCGGGGGCAATGGCAATTTGGTTGTAGCCCGAATATCCATCCAAGAGATAATAGAATTCATGTCCCGCCAACCTGTCTAGCATTTGATCAATGAATGGGAGCGGGAAATGATCCTTGCACGTAGTCTTGTTCAACCTTCTGTAGTCCATGCAAACTCTCCATCCGGTGACGGTTCTAGTTGGGATCAACTCGTTGTTTTCATTAGACACCACTGTCATGCCTCCCTTCTTTGGAACACATTGCACTGGACTGACCCATGGACTGTCTGAAATGGGATAGATGATGCCGACATCGAGCAATTTGCTAATTTCCTTCTTGACCACCTCCTTCATGACGGGGTTCAACCTACGCTGATGCTCAACCACAGGTTTGGCCTCATCTTCCAATTGTGTATACAAAAAGCAGGGCTAATTCCCTTGATGTCGGCAATGGACCAACCTAGGGCTGTTTTGTACTCCCGTAGCACTCTTAGCAATTTGTTTTCCTGCACATCATCAAGTGAAGCAGACACAATAACAGGCAAAGTACTAGCATTTCCCAAATAAGCATACCTCAAGTGGATTGGCAATGGTTTGAGCTCCAAAGTAGGTGGCTCCTCCCATGAGGATTTTGCAATGGTACTAGAGCTGCTTGGTCTATCTAACGGTTTAAATTGTTGCTTAAACTTGATAAAACATGGGGGAACATTCAGCACATTTACCATCTCGTTAGGAAAAAGAGGTTCACTCTCAAGTGATTCTCCCAGCAATTCTTCAAAAGGGTCAACTTCATAGTTTGCTGTGAACACCTCTTCCACCGCCTCGTCAATCAAGTCTATCCTGAAGTATTCATCCTGCACATTAGGAAATTTCATTGCCTTAAAAACGTTAAAAGTTACCTCCTGGTCTTGGACATGCATGGTTAGCTCTCCTTTTTGCACATCAATCAAAGTTCTGCCTGTGGCTAAGAATGGTCGCCCAAGGATGATAGGTATCTCCCTGTCTTCTTCAAAATCAAGGACAATGAAATCTGCTGGAAAAATAAACTTGTCCACCTTGACAAGCACATCTTCTACTATGCCTCTTGGGTATGTGAGAGACCTATCCGCAAGTTGCAATGTAACATTTGTAGGTTTTGCCTCACTTAATCCCAGCTGTTGATAAATTGAGAGTGGCATTAAATTGATGCTTGCCCCCAAATCACATAGGGCCTTGCCAAAGAATTGGTTACCGATTGTACAAGGAATTGTGAAACTCCCCGGATCTTTCAACTTTGGTGGTAACTTCCTTTGTAACACAGCACTACATTCTTCGGTTAGTGCCACTGTCTCAAACTCCTCAAGCCTTCTCTTTCTTGACAAGATTTCCTTCATGAACTTCACATAACTAGGCATTTGTTCCAATGCCTCAGCGAATGGTATATTTATGTGCAATTTCTTGAAAACTTCCAAGAACTTGGAGAATTGCTTATCCAACTTTATCTTCTGCTGACGTTGTGGAAATGGGCATGGTGGATACATAGGGCCTTGCTTGCTCCACACTATATTTGGCACTGACACATTTGCCTTCTTTTCTATTTCTTTTCTCTTTTCTTCCTCTTTCTCCCCATTCACATCCTCAACCACTGCTTCAGCTGGAACCTCATTCACAACTTCCGGTAGCTCCTTCCCACTTCTCAAAGTCACGGCCTTGCAATGCTCCTTACCATCCCTCTTCGGGTTAACTTCAGTGTCACTAGGTAAGGCACCAGGAGGACGGATGTTCATGGCACTAGCTATTTGCCCAAGCTGAAGCTCTATATTCCGTATCGAAGCGCTATGCTGTGCAACCAATTGAGCTAATAAATCATCCCCACTAGGCTTTTTCTCCTGTTGTGGCAAAGGTGGGTTTGAGGCTTGATGGTGTGATTGAGTTTGATTTTAAAATCCTGGGGGATATTGGTGCCTAGGAGCTGAATA
The DNA here is from genome assembly GCA_034770075.1 of Aralia elata. Lineage (NCBI taxonomy): Eukaryota > Viridiplantae > Streptophyta > Magnoliopsida > Apiales > Araliaceae > Aralia > Aralia elata. The sequence continues at coordinate 31,098,092 of CM068386.1, read as the reverse complement.
TTGGGTTTGGGTGTTATTGTTGTTGCTCCATGAGAAATTTGGGTGATTTTTCCATCCAGGATTGTAGTGATTTGAGTGAGGGTTATTTTGCTGTCTATTGTAATTACCAACAAACTGTACGGATTCTGCATTGATGGGACATTGCTCGGTCGAATGATTTCCAACACACAACTCACAGGTTTCAGAAATGCTCTGCATAGATTGAGTTCCTAAATTTTTCACTTCCTTTGTGAGCGCGGCTAGCTGTGCGGTTATTGAAGTGAGAGGATCCACCTCAAATTTTTCTGCTGCCTTTTGTGGCATTTTCCTCTCCGAAGGCCATTGATAAATATTCGCAGCCATGGTTTCTAATAGTTTGTAGGCTTCCGCAAAATTCTTCCCCATTAAACTACCACCTGCAGCTGCGTCGACACTTGATCGAGTGGCATTGGTCAACCCGTTATAAAAAATCTCAACTTGCAACCATTGAGGCAAACCATGGTGTGGACATCTCCTAATTAGATCCTTGAACCTTTCCCAAGCTTCATACAAGGACTCGGAATCATATTGAACAAACGAAGTGATGTCATTCCTCAATCTTGCAGTTTTCGCGGGTGGGAAGAACTTTGCCAAAAATTTCTGGGCTAAGTCGTCCCATTTGGTAATTGAGCCCAAGGGAAGCGAATGCAACCAACTCTTTGCCTTATCACGAAGTGTGAAAGGAAATAGTCGGAGTCTAATTGCATCATCAGTCACTTGAGTGTACTTGAATGTGTCACAAATTTCCAGAAAACTCACCAAATGAGCATTTGGGTCGTCATTGGGCAACCCACCACCAAACTGCAAACAGTTTTGAACCATTTGGATGGTTCCAGGCTTAATTTCGAAATGAGTGGCCTCAATGGCTGGCCTGGAAATGCTTGAATGCAAATCTGTGACAAGGGGCATGGCATACTCCCTCAAGGATTTAGGCTCCTCCTCAGCCATGGTATTTTGATTGGGTATACCCCGACCTCGTTCTCATACGTAGTCGTCGAATATTTTCTCTCGATCTCGGGATCGTAAGGAATTAACTCAAAAACCACGTGAGCGTGGCATACAAATCAAGAATACCTACAAGACAAAATGAAAATTATATACAAGTCTAAAAAGAGACCAAGTCGATTGGAATTGATATTGGTATAATTATTAGAAAAACAATTCCCCGGCAACGGCGCCAAAAACTTTGTTGGTCGATTTAGCTATCGATAAACACACACGTGCAAGTATATACACGGTCCACAAGTAATATATGATAAGATATGAGTCGAACCCACATGGAACTGTAAACAAATAATAACCAAGTATCAATTGTAATATCAATTTGATCTAATTTTAAACGATGAAGGTTTGATTGTTGTTGATTGTTGAGTTTCACAAGTCGAGTAATGAGTAAAATGCGGTAAAATATCAAGATAGAAAGGTCTAAGATTACAATTTCCCCTAACACGTCATTAAATCTCCTAACTCTCTCTTTTCAATCAGTTTATAGCATATGAATTGACAACCGAGAAGTCAAAACTACATAAGAGCCTCTTGTCGATGGTCAATCACGAATCTTCCTAAGCGGTGCATAGGTATATATCTATCCTATACACTATCAAGAGACGAAATTCAGGAATGATTAATAGACACGTGTCACCAAATCTAATTAATCCTCCCTTCAATTACCAACTTTCACATCGGAAGTCATTAAGACTAGATTCTCAATAGGTTGCATGCGGTAATTAGGTATATATCTATCCCAACTACTATCCAAGATACCTATTATTGCAGATAATTAATAAGACACACACGTCACTTAATCCAATTAATAAACCCAACAATAATCTATAACTCTCGGCGTGTTATCATAACTAGGTCTTAACCTATAATCCGTTCGTCAAGTTCATATAGGTTCCCAAGGTAATTACGGGCCAAGCAATTAATCTAGAAGCAAAGGTTATGACAATCAATTCAACAAATGCATAACTAAAATCAATAGAGAGAGAATTCAATTTAAATTAAGTGTTGGGTTCCATTGCAATCTTAGAATAGAAGGTTAGTTCATGATAGCTACAATAAACATCATTTTCAATTGATACATTGTCAAATTCCGAATTACAAAGGAGATGGAAATCTAGAAATGAAACCACTTTTGAAGCTATTCAGCTGGTGTTCCCTTTGGTTGCTGTTGGTTTCTAGCTCTCCACCTTGGCCTTGCAAATTCTTCTTCTTGACTGAGTTTCCTTGGCTTTTGGCTTGATTCAGCTTGATTTGCAGCCTTGAGCACTGTTGTGTTGAATGTATTTTGTAGCCTCCCTCTCTCTAGATATCTGATATGTAGCTTAGCCAAAATCGGATAAAATGGAGCTCAGATCGCACTATGGCTGTGTCAGATCGCACTCAGCACGGCGGCGTGCGCCCCGCTACGGCGCCTGGTGCGCGCGGCGCGCCCAGGGCCCCTGCATGCCGCACGCTGGCTGCCGAGTGGTGGCTGCAAAACCGCGCGCGCGCCCCGCGCGCCCCCAGGCGTGCGCCCGCGCCCATAAGCGCCTAGCATGCCGCCCCGCCTGCCGAGTGTCGCGCCCATGCGCGCCCGCACGCCCATGCGTGCGCCTGTTGGCTGCCGAGTCCGCCCGCGCGCACCGCACGCCCAGGCGTGCGCCTGGCATGCCGCCCGCACGCCCGCATGCGCTGCCGAGTGTCAGCGCCCAGTGCCAACGCCGTGCGGCAACGCCGCCCGACGCCGTGCACGCTCAACTTCCACATGTCATCAAATTAAACCCCGAGCATCAACAAATATTAATTTTCACCGTAACAACCCTTTGGGCACGGAAATCAAAGCACGGGCTTGCCCTCGTGGCTTGGTCGACCCGAAACGCCGAACGCCGTGCACAATTACGCAATCCGACGTCGCGTACGCCCAACCACCAAATGTTTGTCAAATTAAGCACCCGGGCGTCGGCCAAGCACCAATTTCCATCATACTACCATTCGGGCACATACCTCAAGGCACGGGCAATGAGTCAAATCCAAACAACAATCCGAGCGGTCTTTATTTCAATTCCTACAAGCATAATAAAAATGCATCAAAGCGACATAAAACATGTAAAAATCATTAAAACTAATTTATGTAAAATAAGATACAAATACATAAAAACCATATAAAATACCTAAAGACTTGCAATTTATCAAGGCCAAAAGTACCCAAATTGTGTGTATAAAACACACTCATCATGAGGACACTTGCACAAAGAACAGAACAATTTTTGATTATAATTAAATGCATCACATGAGACAATATCGAGATATTTGAAATGAGTAGATAGCTTGAATAAAGTTCAAGAATACTTGCACATTAAAAGAGTATTGAAACTTGAATAATATACGGATCCATTGCATAAACTAAATTGTAAGGGTTAAGATAATTGCTCAATATAAAATTTGAGTAAGGTTAGAAGAACTTGTCTTGTCCGTCGATTAAGGTTAGGGAACTTGCCTTGTCCGTCGATTACTGCTACGCAATCTAATTTATTCTCTTATGAAAGACCTAATCATTTATAAGTTTGATCTTTCAATCAGCATAACATATTATAATTCATTTAGTCACATAATTCCAAATACTAGATACTACAATAAATCATTAGTAATATTATCATCTTTTGATAATAGTCTATCACATAACCATCATCTTTAAACTCCCCTTAATATCAAATAATATTTCATCACTTCTTAACATTATTAATCACATAATAATATTTTATTCCCTTTTCAATATTATTAGCTACCTAATAATATATTATTCATTCACAAGTATTATTAATCATTTAATAATATCTTACTCACCTCATAATATTATTAATCATTTAATAATATCTACTCACCTCATAATATTATTAATCATTTAATAATATCTTATTTAATTACTAATATTATTAATAATTGAATAATATTCTAATCATTTATAAACAATTTAATATAATTGTTTATCTCTTACTATTTAATTCATTTAACACACATATCATGTCATTCATATAACATTTTATTAAAAATAACCAAAATACCCTTATAAAATTTTAATATATCATATATTGATCATTAATTAATAAAATCACATTAACAAGTTTTACAACTTAATATAACTTAATTTACTCATTTATTCTTAACTTAATCATAGGCATTAAAAATACCAAATCAAGTTATTATTTTTCTATCTTCTGGGAAAACGTAATATATAATATTTTAATCACAAAATAATTTTCCTGCAATTTTCTAAATTCGTTTCATATTTTTTAGGTGTTCAAAACAGTCCGAAATTATTACAATTATCATAAATTATTCTTTTATTCAAAAATTATGAAATTTACACGGTAGTCTCCTCTTATCAAAACCTAGCTCCTGTAAACATTTCACATTTTTCTTGGCTTGATAAGCTGAGTTATAACAGTTTATTTTTAAAAATGTACTTTCTTATAAAAGCCATAACTCCCCACTCAGGACATCGAAAAATTACTATCTTTTGGGACAGGACTTAGTTAACTGGATATACTACAATATCACAAAAGATCGGAATTTTTAGAGTAATTAAAGTGGCCGAAACTAACCTTTTTCCAAAACTGACCTGGAACAGTTTTTTTTGTGCTCTAGTTTTGTTACCACACCCGGCTGGACTATTTTGGGAAAAATGATGCCACAGTTTACTCGTTTAAATAATTTTGAGTGCTACTACTTGAGTTCATCAGATAACTCATATATCTAACTCACCTTTTTGACGGATTGCTAAAATAATTTACAACAGATATTTAAAATGGTAAAGATCCAAAGTGAACTTAAATTAGAGCTTTTTTAAGTCCAAAAATTGTTTTTGTTCTTCTTTGTTATTTAAGCTTATCAACACTGAAAATGGTATGATCTAAACTTGAAATACCCTATAACATGAAAGTCTAGTGTTCTAAGGTTTAAAAACATAAACTCATTATTTGATTCAAAACAACCACAATAAAACACACGAAACTAATTAGGGTTTTAGTTTAGTATAATTTTAAACCTTTGTCTTGGATGTTCTCCTCCTTCTTCCAATGCATGAAACTTGAAGACACAAAACTCTCCTCTCCTCCTCTTAGAACTCAGCAGCCCCCTTCCTTCTCTATCTTAAATATTTTTGTGTTTTCTTTTGCTTTTGGAAACTTAGGGACATGAAAAATGAAGTAAACTTGCTATCAAGTGAAATGGGTCTTATTTATTTATAGCCTTGGAAAATGTATACATATAAACTCATGTATGTATACATACATAATTGCAAATCCCCCATTTTTTTTCAAGCCATACCATAAATTGTGGCTCCTCACATTTATTTTGCTAGCCTAAACTAGGAAAATAAGGCTAGGATTTTATTTTTTTTTTTTTTTTTATTTTATTTTATTTTAAGGCTAGGTGGGTGGGTGAGCTAGGCTTTGAAAAAAATAAAATATACCATGTACTACCTCCTCTCTCTCATTGCTGCCTGGATCATTCACACCCATTATTTGCCTCATTTTTTTAAATTTTTTTTTATTTGCTTAATTTGCTACATTTAGCTTCTAGAAAGTCCATCCCAACATGGGCTAGTGTTTCGGCCATTCCTTTTATTCATTTGGGCTCCTATTTACTTTATTTGGGCCATGCAAAATAAGCATAGGTCTAATACATCAATTTTATCTTACCCTCATTATTTAATTAGGGTTACTAGTCCACTTACTTTAGACTTTTTTAAATAATTATTCATATTGATTTAACTACATAACGCAATTAAACTTGTTTTAATTAGGTTTAAAATAAATAATAAATTGAGATAATAAAATTAATCTCTTAGGTTAATATATATATTACATAATACAAACATACGTACTTTTAAATACAATTATAACAATAAATGTATTTAACATTCAAATCCATATTCATAGATCAAATTAGGGTTTTGATCAATTGTTTCACTTTTCCTCATTTACCTTTCTTAGTCAATTTAAAATAAATAAACTGACTAATCTGCTAAATTTATATTATAAGGAAATAATCATATCACTAATAATAATACTAAAGATCTATTCGTAAAATATACATATGTTATTTAAATAATACATTAATCATATCTTCATGAAAAATAAATAATAAAATATTTTTACTACAAAATTAATTTATTATAAAAATATAATTTATAATAATCAACAATTCCTTTTTCAAAAAATTTATTTGAAATCATTCATGCGATAAACAAATATAAATTTATCACATACACACATATACTTTACCTTGCACATATTACCATATTCACTTTTTATACTTAATAAAAATAAATAATAAAAAAAAATATTTGTAAAATTTCTTATTTAAATATATCGAAAATCTTGGGTTATTACAGCTACTTATGATTGGGAACAATATCAATTACACGTAATACTATCCTTTAATCTAGTAGATGATATTAGTCAGATTAATTAAATTGGCCATATTAAATCAATTCAAATAATTAGCATCCAAACATTAAAACAGATTATCAGGAATGAATTTCATATCAGAAGGAATAAATACTGCATAACTCAATTAAGCCATTAATTGTAAATAAGGTACAACATTCCTTAGAACTGAAATAAAAAAACTTAGCATGACATGCTTCAACCTTGCCTCCAAATCTAGGGTTTGCAATTGTAGTGTCAAGGAAAAAGTTCTAAGACTTGACTAAAAACATATATTTATATTCCTGGAACAAATACCTAAAACTCTAAGAAATAACAATCCAAGTTGTAGTAAAATTCTTCCAAAAATAATAAAGCTTTGAAAATCCTGTTGCCTGACCTGCACGCGCCCACGGAAACCCTCCTAGCGCTGTGACTTCGCCCTTGAGTGCTGCAGCTTCACCACTGAGCGCCACGGCTCAAGCTTCTAGCTCCGCGGCTCCCAACTTTCTGCTAATTTCTTCCTTTCCACCCCCTCCTTGCACGCCCATTTTTTTGAACTTTTTCCTTCTTTTCAGCTCCAATTCCTCCTAAAATCAATAAACACCTTAATAAGCTCATATACACATAAAACATGTAATAAAACTAAATATAAAATAATCAGAATCATAGAATATTAATGCATTTATCAGTTAGCATGAATTTGTCTCCGCTAAGACCATCAGAATTGGATGATATGATGCCGACACGTCATTGTAGGAAGGAATCAATGGGCGAGATTAAATTACAAGGTACGTCGTCGTTTGGCAATGTTACAATACACAGGGCTTTTGATCGGCGTTGAATCGTGTTTTTTACTTCGGCTTTAAAAAACTCATGTGTCAGTGTAATTGATGAAAAAATTACCATGGTTAGTTTTAAGAATTTAGGATGTCATTTTGGGGGAATCATTCCCGCCAAAACAAAAATTTTATGTGAAATAAAAATTTAAAATTTGAAAGACAAATTTATAATAAATATATAATAAGACAAAACTTTATAAATATATAATAAGACAAAATTTAGTATTTTGGTCTTTCCTCTTTCGGTATGAGTCTAAAATTTACCTAGAAGTAAAATACTATTTATGCTCCTAATAATGCTAGGATTAATTTAGTATTAACTTAATATTCTAACAATAATTTTAATTTTTTTTATAAGAGTCATTTAGTTACTTTGTTATATAATAAATTTTAACCCTTAAAAATCATATTTAGGATTTTAATTTAAGTTTCAACTCAACTTTAGTCGCTAAATGACTACATATTAAAATAATTATGAATGTAGACACCCGAAATTTGACTATTTTATTATCTAACCTTGGCAGGAGGGCAAAAACGTCCATTTCAACCCTGATGATAAGGACTCCAAATAGAGAATTGCAAGGCTGAGAAACCAATATATGAAGCTATCATAACGACCCACCGAGTGACGAACTACTCAAGGCATGACGGTTGACTGACTGACATCTATGGAATGGAAAGATCCATTTCTACATTTTTGCTTTATCTTCCCGGATTTGGAATTGGCCAAACTTTATATCATTGCATAGTTCTCAAAAAGAGCCTTCCAAGATAGTATGACACATCTCCCAACTCTTCCCAGATTGAAAGATACCTTTGTTTTAGCGAACAAGACAAAAAACCGACTAGGCGAATGACTAGCTGACATCTACCAAGGGATAATTTTTCCCCTTTTTCCCTATCTTCCTGAACTCCGAATTAAGTGAATCATATATCATTGTGAAGGTATCGAAATGAGCTTTCCAGAATGGTATGACATGTCTTCTAATTCTTCCCATATTGAAAGTTACGGGCGTTCCAATGCACACCATGAAAAACAGATTTGCGACACGAAAACCGAGCAAGTGCGGCCCACCCTAGGCCAGCTGCAGGTGAACCTACGACCAAACCGCAGATGCACCTGTGGCTGCCTAGGGAGAACCTCCTAAAATGGGCAAAATTTTCAGCCATTTTGGATGGGAATAGCTTGGTTAGAGAGAGAAAGTGTGCAGCTTAGTGCGAGAAACACCCAAAAACCTCTCTAATACCCATCTAGATCTAGTTACTCTAATCAAATCCCACGAAATTAGATCCAAGCCATCTAGATTCAAGCTCAAGGAGGAGGATTTCACTATTCCCAAGGTGATAGACTTAATCTTTAAGTATATTTAATATAAATCTAGTGGATCTAGCATTAATCTAGCATAAATTCGTTTTTTGTGGCGAAAGATCTGATTTTTTATGTAGATTCAATGTAGATCTAATGTAGATCTAGTAGTATTATCTCGTTTATTTTGGCGAAAAAGATTTCGGTTTTTTTTTATATATTTTGATAAAGATCTATTAGATCTAGTATAGATCTTGTATATTTTATACGTTATTGTACTTAGGATTTGGGTTATTTTTTCGATTAATATTGTGTTGAGGCTCTCCTTGCATCCTAGATCCATATCTAGGGTGTGGGGATCCTCTTTATAGGATTATAGATGGTTTAGAGAGGACTTCCCTATGGTTAAAATCTTCCTCCTAATCATCCCGATGCTATCCTCGAGTCGATTTATCGATTTTAAGTCAAATTCGGCCTATTTTAACAAAAACATTTGCTTATACGTTATTAAAGTTTGAATCTTTTCCTAGATTCACATGAGATCTAGATTGGATTTAACTCATTATCGGTTTCAAAGTTAAAAACTTTAACCTTTATGTTGGATCTGATGCGGATCTAGTTGGATCTACGTGTTTTCAATGTTTTAAGTTAATTTTGGTTTACCCCGTACAATCCTAAATCCATATCTAGTGGTGAGGGGGTCCTACCTACCCGCCGTCAAGGGATTCTAACAATAAAATCACCTAAGACCAATTTGAGATATATTTTCTCGATTTAAATCCCGATTATATCATTGTATAGATCTAGGGAATCTTAGATCTACGAATTTATTTCCACGATTCTAAATCTCGTCAATGGATCTCATCAATACATATAGTCTCTTGGGATGTTGGCTTCGGTTATGTGATCTACGAGATAGGGTTACGGGAGCCCTTTCATAGATCCTCCTTTTATTATTTATTTTCCCTATTTTAATGTATTGTTTATCACGATGTGAGCCTAGGAATATTAGAGTTGGGATCCTTAAAATGGATCTTGGCATGATTCTCACGATGTGACCATTATATTCGAATTGTAAAAGTTATTATCTGAATCATTATAAATATAAAATTTGGGCCTTAAAAACGGTATCAGAGGGGTTCCCATCCCATGAAAAATCCAGATTTAAGTCCCTGTGATAGTGAAAATTGCGATTGGGTAGGTGGCGGGGCTATTTAAGATGGCTTTCATGCCCCAAGGATCTGCCCCTGGCCCGTATTTTTGATGCTTTAATTTCCTGTTTTATCACCAAAAAATAATTTACCTAAACAAAACGACAAAAAGATCTTACTAAAATGCAAACTCAAAAAATCGCTTCCTCGGGGTTAGTAAGATCCACTTTCACTTAAAATTGAAAAGTAACGATGAATCTCGATTCCTATTTAGCGAAGGGTTTGAAAATCATGCTTTCCCAAAAACAACACCTACAAAAACGATATTCTCTCTAATCCAAAAATCATAAACTCAAACCTAAACGAACCTTTTCTTTAAATCAAATCTCTTGTGCAATGAGGTTCAAAGAAAGGCTTTAAGTTTGCTTTCAAAATAACGCACGTAATTATCTCACAGATTTCATTCCAAAGCTAAGGATAGCAAATTTCCTTTCAAAATCACACACCCACAGTCACACTTCACACTTAGAAAAATATTCAAGGAATTGCGGTAACAACCGTATTTTTCACCGGAAGTCAGGAGGTGCCTAACACATTTCCCTCGCATTAAGCCAATCCCTCAAACTCCTACGGATCTCGATTTTCGATAGAAACCAATTTTAACAGAGTCACATATTGGGTCTCCCTCGATTATACGAAAATCCTAAAAATCCCGGATGGAGTGGTACAATTCCAATTTAAATCTTTGTACTTCTACAAACTGGCAAGCTCTGCTCCTAATTTGCCCATCATATAAAATAAAACCCTGTTCAAAAACCCTTTTGGACACTTAATGTCGGTATTTTTTCCTAAAACTCAAGCACCCTTTAAGCATATAAAATGAATAACATTAAAATCTTAAAAAAGGGTAGAAAAATGGATCAATTAGGAAAAATTGGATGCCCCGGCTCGTTGACAAATGGCAACTCTGCTGGGGATATTAGAGGGCTTAAGGCCTGCGTAATAAACTTATTATTTTCCCTTTCTTATCTAATGTGTGGTTGGTGTGAATGGTTTTGAATGAATGTTGCGATGAATGTCTTACATACAGTTAAGTGTTTCACACAATTGTCATCATATGCATGTGGTGAGACACCGATGAATGTAATGCGAATGTATGGTTATGTGATTTCTCTCTTCTAGGAGGCGCGAAACCCGTCGTTGTTGGATTACTATACTCAAAGGGGCATTCCCTCGCAAAGATTCAGGAAAGACAGCCAACCGCAGATCCGCTCCAATCGAAAGATCAGCATCCATTCCCCATCGAGTAAGTTTATTGCGAAGATCTTGGGGGACCCTTCATTGCCGAAAAGAGAAGCCCCACGAGAAAATAACCCTAGGGTAGGGTCAGCCTCAGATAAAACTCAACGGTTATGGGAAGTAGTGTTTGATGCCTGTATACTCCGTTACATATGCAAATTGTCCATCATTTAGAATTGATCATTATCTTCTTATCCTTGCTCATAAACATCGTTAACTGTTGGTTTTTGTAGGAAAAGATTAAAAAACCCTTAACCAAAAAACATAACTGCATTATGCATCCAATCCCAAACCTAGACCGGTGAATCTTCATAACTAAACTACGTCCTGTTTATTATTCTATGGATTGGTCCTTGAACCCCCGACTCTCGAGCTTGAAAGGTTAGAATGCCTCCAGTCAAGATGTATGAGAATCCTACACCTAAGTCGGCTTCCTGGTCCTCCTCGGGAGGAATTCGATAAGCATCAAAAAGCAGGTAGCCGAGGTGGCTACTCTATTGAAAGAGAAATGTAAGATGATCTAAGATCTAAAATTAGCTACTCGACCTAAATCCTCTAAAATAACACAACGAGGGATCCAAATCCCAATCAAGGAGGAAATAAACTTCCTCGAATTCCCCGCTACCGATGTTTTAAATTCAGTAGGCAAAGTAACCAAGGATGCTTCCCCCAGTAAAACCTAAGAGGACGAGGGAAATAGGTCCAATGGTCCCCAATGACAAGGAAACCGGGGAAGTCAGAAAGAAGATAAGATGTAAATGGAGAAAGCCCAGCCGCTCTATGAAAGGGGTGGGAACCTACGACAGTGTTCAACCTACTCAGACCTTTGTATATTTCCTAGGGTCCAACTATCCGGACAAATTTCAAAATGCCAGACTTTGAGAAGTATAATGGATTGGGAGACCCTTACCACTCACTTAAAAGTATACATAGGGGAACTCAGATCTTATGTCCGAAAGTACGAGAGCCTTAGGAATGCAGTCTTTTCCAAAAGAGTTTAATTGGTGAAGCAAGAACCGAGTAATGCTCGACATGGACAACTCCAAAATCCACAACTGGGAGGAATTAGCAGCCCATGCCTTTCTACAACCAATACAACTTTCAGTCTTCAAGAATGGCATCTTAGATAGATATCAAGATGGACCCTCCAAAATCAAGCAAGCATCCCCCAAATGAGTCCGTTCCCGAGATATACGCGCCCAAAGTAGTGAGAGACCAGATGGCGGCCCAAGTAGGCCCTACCAATTGGCAGGAAAACGACATCACCATGGTCATGACTTTTAATCGACATTCAAGAAGCTCCATACTATGATGTAGGGTTTTTGGTTTGGACATTGGCAAGACATTTTTGCACAAAATGATAAAACACGGTGTGCAAAAGGCAGAGATGTGTCTAAAGCCAGACAAGATCACAAAGATTTCACCACCTTGGAGGACTATAGCCGAACCACCCTCCAGAGGGGGCACTTAGGCAAATTTTTTGGCCTAATAGGATAGTGCTAACAGGAAAAGAAGACATAACAAAAAGAACGAAAGGAAGATGTGTCCCTCGTTTTAATACGGGGTTTAGGGCCTAGGAGACCCCAACAATAGTCCCTTTAATCTGGATGAAGGGGGGTAAACCAATCTGCCACAACAGCAACAGGCCATTTTTTTTTAAAAAAAAAAAATTTTTGTTCCACCAAAACGCAGGACAAGCCAAGAAAATTTGATAATAACTGGAAAATCGGGAATTCCCTCGGTTAAGCCCCCGCATTCCCCTCAGAGAAGACGTATATTGGGAAGTATTAATCGACCAGAAGACAAATTACTGAATAGGCTCCACCGCTAGATTCCAAAAGAGCCCCCCAACAGATACGATCCCAAACAAGAAAGATGTGCTTACCACTCAAGGTGCTTTGGAACACGATACACAAGGATTGCTAGTCCAGTAAAAAGCACAAAAGCTTAAAATCTGAATACGAAAGTGGCGGATATTATCGATCAAACGATCCTAACCAACACAAAGGTCAATACCTCCAAACCCTCTGCCAACAACACACAAATGACGGACGGGGGGTAAACATTGGATTCGGGTCAGGAAGCATTGGAAATGAGATAAAAATCGCAAAGTACATTCAAATGGATTGACGAAATAGCCCGAACAGAGCAGAAACAAAATGTCCTAGGATAACACAATCTAGAGGGAGAGTAGTGATAGTAAGCACAGAAATTGGAGTGATGATCCAGAGCATCAAACATAATCTCAGTTAAACCGCGGAGTGAGGCTGATAGAACAACCAACAAACATCCAAGTTACGACGGCAGAGCTTTTCATTTAAACTTTCCGAAAATCGAAAAAAAGAAAGAAGGAGGTTTAACACAGAATTTCAAGCCTATATCCTCCCAAGACGATCCAGCGGACTGAAGATGGTTAAAGTTGGGCTGAAAGGGGTAGGAAAAATGGAATACAACAATTAACTAAGAAGATCTCGCCGGTGGAAATTCGCGAGGAGGAACGCGAATTCTCAAAGAATATGGATTCAAACGACATCCACCCCCCCTAGGAGACCGACAAATGTCAACCCCCCTAAACAAAATCAATAGGAAGAAGTGCTACATACTTCTTATACAGCGATAGGAAAAGAATAAGTTTACAGAGTTGCTATCCACCCTTACTCAACTTAGATCCCGCGACAACAGAGGGTATGGATCCTACTAAGATATGGCTCTACCATTCTAACTTACCGTGGACATGCGACCGAGGAATGTTGGGCTCTACAACAGAAAATCCAGAAGAACCTCATATGAGTATGAAGAGCTGGAAGATAGAAAATCCCCTACGTTCAGGGGAAGGCCCAAAAATGCGCCTAAATGAAGAGTTTTAATGATATCCACCCAAGACAGACAGTTTTCCAAACAGATAGGTGGTAGACTATGAGCACCCATCCCCCTTGACCTGGAACAAACAAGGTGGGTCTGCATCCAAGAATTTTAGGGATTAGGCAAAGGACAAAAGAAAATTCCTCCTAAGGGAAATACCTCTTGCTAGTATCAAACATCCTGAGGCCCGAAGTATAGCAATCCAAATTCCCGATTCGACCCTCCTGGATTGATGAAGATGTGAAATATTGTTCCCATCTCCTAATGAAGAAAAAAAACCAATATGGGGAAAGTTTATTCTTACAAAGGAAATACAAATTACAAGCACGACGTAAAAATTTCCCCAAAGTCCAAAAACATCTCACAGCCCTATAAAGAAGATGGGAGGAAAAGGCGCAACATTCCCCACAAAGGGAACTAAGGGGTTGTTACGATGCATCGATCGAAGAGACATCAAGATACCTCATCCCTTTTATTATCGTTACGGTATTTCTAGTTTTGAGCAACCCCGAGTGGGTGGGTGCGAATCAGGGAGGGTGTATCAAGTTATGGTAGTGATTGAAGAAACTTTCTCGACAAGAACCAATACGCGTCCATTAATTCCAACCCGCAACCAAAGCATCAAAGGCAGCAATGACCACTGATAACTAGACGATCCGAGCATCATTTTAAAACACAAAAAAGGTAAAAATTCAGAGGATACGGGTTATGGGTCCTAAGAGATGTTGTGACGATTCCCTTTGCTTAGCCTTTAAGGCCATTGTTTTTATTTTCCAATTGCATTATTATGTTATGCTTTGTTTATTCCCAAAAGAAATCAAAAGAAAAAAATTCAAAAAACATTAAGGAAATAAAAATCAAAAAAATCAATCAGTCTTATGATAGTCTCCTCGGCATAAACGAGCGTAAGACCCTCAATAATCTCCTTTCACAATGAGTTACGTAGGCAGCCTAGTGATCGGTGGGGTTTAAAATCATTATACCCCACAAAAACTCCTAAAACCCCCTTCAACAATATCACAGCGATCACCATATACGACGCTCTTCAACCAACTCCTTCAACCTATGGAAGGTACGAGAAAGCTCTTGTATCTCCTTTTGACCGATAGAAGTAACGACATGTTTGCGGCCACCGGCCACTGTACAAAGTCTATCCTCATACCCGACACCAATCCTGGTCCTCGAGACAAAAAGCCACACAATTCAAGCCCTTTATACGCAACGAATCCAAAACCCAGTTGAAACCGTCCACATCCTACACCTCCCCCAAAGCGGAAGCATCTTAAGATCCAATTTCAGTTGCGACATTAATTATCACGAAAGGCATGTGCGACATCCCACAAGCAGCAAAGCTGAAGCAATCCCCAACATGGACAAAATGCCGAAAACACCCCCAATTAATACTCCTAATCAATGATCATCAGCAAGGACAAACCGGGATAAAACCACAAAGGTGGATACAGAAAAGATTGCAGTAAATATCTGACTCCACAATACGAAGTTAAACTATATCCTACGAATCCGCTCATGGACTGTCGAGAGAGCTGACACTAACGGACCGCTCAAAAGGCCACAATACCCTTCGTCAAATCAGAAGAGAAAAGAGTTCATCAAAGAAGAATGCACCTGCAAGTGCAGGAATAGAACCCGGAATGGTAAGGGGCACTCCGATATGTCAACAGGCTCAAACCCCCCCCCACTACATACTGAATCCCCCCATAACCATATGGGTCAGAACGGTAACAAGATTCTTACCAATCTCGGCATCTTAATCAGCCTAGTCGTCAAAACACTACAACACGAGATGACTACCCTGATGACCACAACAAGACGTAGGGTAATTATGGAACCCCCAACGACAATTCGACCTCTGGGCCATTTATACGGACCGTACCTAAAAGGGATATTGCATACATTGATGGCCCATAGCACCGTTCTCCATCACGGCCAATGCACCATCGTTAATTAGGAAAGCCCCCTTCCCTCATATTGTTTCACTGGTTAATCTCAGTTATGATCATTTGATCTTTTATTAATCATAATTTATCTTAATGATACAATCGACCCCCCGATAAATGTAATGTATAAGGTACCACTCTTTAATCTCCTGTGTTCATGTTTTTAGTCCCCATTGTAACAACACCATAAGGGTACGAGATAAGATCTAATTATAAGATTTAAATCCTACATTAGAGCCTTATAATATGGGACGAGGTATTTGGCAAAGCAAAATATTTAGTTGACATGTTATGGAATTGGATTAATTCATAAAAAAAATTTTCGATGGACTCGGGACATCCATGAGTATGATTCCCACCAACAAGATTAATTTTACAGGACAATTGAACCTATTTGTTTTAGAGCACCATAAGCCTAGTTCAAAGAGGTTATTTGGAGCAGAATCGAATCATCATAATGCGAGTTTGCACTTTGCAGGTTGTGCCCTGCACTCTTTAGTTATGGGGTATAACAGTTATGACGACAATGGGTGCCAAAAGTCTATAGGGGTAAAAATAGGTGGCTCCCAATCGAATGTCTCGAATTGTGGCCTGGGTTGCTCTAAGTAACATTAAGCTTGTAGGAGTTGTCTTTAACCACTTGGTGCCCTAAAAACCGTCCTGTGTTTTTGGAAGTCACCCGGCCCCCAACTCTCGTTACATGGGTAACTGTAGAGCCTAAAAAAATGAACAATTACCAGAGAGGGTAGATGCTGGAAGATGGAGGAGATCCACCCCCCCAACCTCTACCCCCCTCCTGCAGATTCGAATCGTTAGTTTGGGTTACTCGAGCTACATTAAGCCTCCGAGGGGGTGTCCTTTACACCCAGTGCCCTAAAGCCGGT
Source organism: Aralia elata (assembly GCA_034770075.1). NCBI lineage: Eukaryota > Viridiplantae > Streptophyta > Magnoliopsida > Apiales > Araliaceae > Aralia > Aralia elata. The sequence goes on along the minus strand of CM068386.1, from coordinate 31,081,359 downwards.
TCTGGTTTTGGGAAGTCTTCGGCCCAACACGTACGCTGATCATAGGTAACCTTAAGCCTAAGAAATCGAAATCTTGGTATAAGGTCAGGCCCCCCCCAGGAATAAATTAAGAGTATACGACCACTTAACTTGTTCTCAAAAGTGTGGCCCTTTATTAATCGAGTAACGTAAACCTGAAGGGGTGGCTTTACACCTAATGCCCTAAAGTCGTTGGTTTTGGGAGTTCATTGGTTCGAAAACTACGTATCAAATTAGTAACTCTGAATAAGCCTAAAAAATAAAAAAATGAGACAAGTTAAGGGAAAATAAAAGAGAAAAGAACTTATAAAGTCAAAAAAAGAAGAAAAAGTTTGAGCGACGAGGGAATAGGACAAGATCATCTAAAGTCGTGGATGGAAGAGAAACCCTTTACTAAGGGGTTTACATCGCACACTCAGACTAAGGTGTACATGTCAAGGACGTCCCCCTAATGCCTATGAAGATCAGACAGCCTAGAAATGAAGAAGGAGTATCTTTGATAAAAGGGATATAGTTTATCTTATGAATTTGATCCTACATCACTTAAATGTCCATAATGACCATGGATGCTATGAAGAAATTTTCTTACTAATTTCATTACACTTGTTGAAATGAAAAATCTTCAATAACCTTGCGGGTTAATATATACACCGACACATCATTCACGTTTCCCACAAGCTTACTCTTACGAAAGATTCATTAATTCTTACTCGAATTTCAAGTTATTTAGCGTTATAGCCCGAAAAAACAACACCGTGAACTTTCGAGCTAAAGTTTGTGGCGCGCATATAGAACTGTGAATTCCATAAACTTCAACTTCTATTATGCTTCATTGACATGCCATACTCAATCCAATATATCAGAGCTTATCCCTGACACACACGCAATGACTAACATAACCAAATCCTCGCCGAGCCGTCAAGCTTTTTGTATCATTTTATTACTATTAATGTCCTGGTGTGTAGGAGATTACTCATTATCGATAATTTGGGCTGGTGGTATACAACGGTAAGCGAGTTTATTTTTAATAAAATCCCCGATACACATGCCACTCGCAAGGGCTAGGGCCATTTTTAAGATTCCATATTGGAAATGGAAGGAGTCTAACGGCTTATTACCCCCAAACTTCTCATCAAAAGAAATGGGAAACTCCCTATCCGGCAAACTGAAGTTTACGATGAAGCGATAAGAATCCACTACGACATAAGGGGAAAGAAAGGAACAAAATTCCTATACACCCCAAGACGAATCCCAAACTTAAAAAACTGAGCATCATTGTCGGTATAAAACTCGTATTCCCATTTGACTAAACACAGGGTCCATTTCCATCCAAGGTTCTAGATATACTATTGATACATGCCATTCACCGAATAAATTGGAAATGAACCGCAGCATTGCCCACTGGACTACACCGGAAGCAAATCCATACATAAAAATCCACAGTAAACATCTATGCATACTTATACCTTGAATGTATAAATGTCAACAATAAAAATATACAAGAAAGAAGCACAGGCCGTATCCCCCAATGAATCTAGCTTTGCGGACATTAATCCCCACAGACGATTATATGGTTCCGGATGGAGGGGAACCGACTCATCAAGACCAGGCAGGATGTGGGCATCAAACGAAGAAGGATCTATGGCAACGGAAGCCGATCTAGGAGAAAGAACCCCAAGGAAGTTTCTAAGACATCATGGACTTACTGACTTGATGCATGCAACTAATTCAGGTACGTATAGATTTTTGTCAATTTTAGATTTAATTTGGATTATTGCGTTTTCCTTAGCGAGAGAAGAAACTAATAAAGTAGGTATGCGAAGCCTGCATTAAGATGCATCAAAATTAAAGTAGAAGACCAAAAACTATGAAATATTTCACCACACAAAATATTTTTTTATAAAAGCGTTGGTCGGAGCATATCTAACCATCATGATAATACATGGGTCTTACAGATACCAAAAATGAGAGAAACGATCAAAAAAATAGACTCAAACACATAGATGAGCAAAATGGGTGGTACACTAAAGAAGATACGTCGTCTTTTTGACTTAATCGGCATTACAATCCATTGGGGACGGAGACACAACAAAATCATGGGGTGGACGAGTACTACGAACTAATATGAATCGTATGGGGAGCGAGACTCAACAAAAAGCGTCGGGGACGAGACTTGATAATATGATCGTATGGGGACGAGAACTCCGACCAAAAGTGTTTGGGTCCGAGACTCGATAATATGATCGTTTGGGACGAGACTCAACAAAAGCTTTGGGGACAAGCCACTCAGCAATATAATTGTTGGGGATGAAACTAACACCACAAAAAATATCGGGGACGAGAGACCCTCGACAATATTATTCGTTTGGGCCTGAGACCCAGCCGAAGGCTATTAAGAAGAACAAGATCTGGTGTATTTCCGTTAGAGAACGATACCCAGCGAAAACATTAGGGACACAAGACTTGGTGATATGATCCGTTGGGGACGATATCCAGCGAAGGCGTTCAGGGACCGAGACCTGGTGATAGTGATTTACGAAGCAATATACGACTTGCACAAATGAGAAGATAATCTGCGATTTGATTTGATACTAATTTGGATTTGATATGATTGGATTCTGATGTGCGAATTTGATTTGATATGGGATGTAATATGTGATGATTAATTTGATTTGCTATGAGATATGTGATATGCCGATGTTCGAGAGTGCAAATATACGAAATTCGCCGTTGATAGGCGTGACATTTGGCGATGCAAGTGGCTGAATAGTACTGCCCGAATGGTGCACTATATGGAAATATTTGCGATTTTTATTAGCGTTGAACGATGGCCCATCGAAGGCCCTCAAAGACGAGACCTTGTGATGTGGGATCTGTTGGAGACGAGACACAAAGTGACTGGCCATCGCAGAACGATACGCCGATAATGCGAGTTCATTGGTAGGACGATACCCTAATAATGTCATCAGAGACGATAACTGGTAATGTCAATACGAAGGAGGGGTTTTTCCCAACGAAGCGACATGATATTGGAGTTTAAAGCATTTTGCATCATATGCATCATTCTAAAACTGTCTTGCATCCTTTTGCATTTTCAATAAATCTTGTCATGTATTGGGTATCTATATCTTTGTCATGCTCATTTCATTGCAATTGTATATAACATGACAAAGAGGGGCATCTATAGACACTCAAAATTTGGCTTTCTATTATCCAACCTTGGCAGGAGGGCAAAAGTGTCATTTCACCCTAATGATAAGGACTCCAAAACAGATAAAGCAAGGCTTAGAACCAATATCATGAAGCTCTAACAACGTACCGCTGAGTGACGACCAACTCAAGACATGACAGTTGACTGACTTAACTTCTATGGGAAGATCTATTTCAACATTTTTGCTTTATCTTCCCCAGAGTTGGAATTGGCCCATACTTTATGTCATTGTTTAGCTCTCAAAAAGAGCTTTCCCCGGAATGGTATGACACGTCTCCCAACGCTTCTCGAATTGAAATATTACGGACGTTTGCAGTGAATAGGACAAAAAGCCAACTAAGCAAAGCAAGGCGAATGACTAGTCGACATCTACGAAGGGATGATTTTCCCCTTTTTCTCTGCCTTCCCGAACTCAAAATTGAGCGAATCATATATCACTTCGAAGCTATTGAAAAGATCTTTCCGAAATGGTATGACACATCTTTTAACTCTTCCCGGATTGGAAGTTATGGACGTTTTAGTGCAACCTCTAGTATACCTGCGGCCAGCCACAGGTACACCTAGAGCCAGGGGGGGGGGGGGGCGCCGGGGGGGCTTCTTCCATTGTACCTGCACGCCTGCCTTATTTTCCCTATAAATGGATAATTTTTCATCATTTTTGAAAGATGATAACATTAATAGAGAGAGAAAATGTGCACATAGTGAGATAAACACCAAAAATCTCTTTAATAGCCATCTAGATTTAAGCTATTCTCAGCAAATCTCATCAAATTTAGATCCTAGCCATCTAGATTCAAGCTCTAAAGGAGGAGGATGTCACCTTTGCCAAGGTGAATGACTCAATAGTTATGTATAATTTAATGTAAGATCTAGTAGATCTAGCATATATGCGATTTTTTTGGTGAAAGATCCGATCTTTAGTTAGATTCAATGTAGATCTAATATATTATTATATATATTATATATCTAATTTATTTTTGCCAAAGATTCAATCTTTATACAGATTTGATATAGATATGTTCGATCTAGTATAGAACTTGTCTATTTTATATGTTATTGTGCTTGGATTTGTCCTTATTTTTTGATTAATATTGTGTTGAGGCTCTCCCTGCATCCTAGATACTATAGCTAGGTTGTGGGAGATCCTCTTTGTAGGATTATGAATGGTTAGAGAGGAATTTCCTGCGAGTTAAAATCTACTCATAATCACGTGATGAGAATCCTCGAGGCGATTTATTGATTTCAAGTTAGATTCGGCCTATTTTACCAATTATTTTGCTTATGTTTGTGTTAAAGTTTGAATCTTTTTCCTAGATTCACATGAGATCTAGCTTGGAT